>WSFP011339636.1:0-37462 GCA_009831015.1 Picea engelmannii | reverse complement strand
TTGGGTGCTAGTCTTCTAGGGTTTGAGCACCCTCTTGTGTGCTAGGTTTTTTCTTGGTGGTGAAGGTATTTCTCTTGAAGAAAAGAATAAAGGATTTGGCAGGGTTTTCTTCCCTTGTTGAGAAGGGTTTCCCATGATACTTCTTGTGTTCTTTTGCATGGTGCTTCTTCTTTTGATCTTGGTTGCTACAACATTTATGGTTATGGATAAATTCTAAAAATGGAATGATATTCATTCTTAACCTTATCTATTGAAAAATCAACAGTTTTTTTGTTCCATCTCATTCGGTTTCTTCTACGGGTGATGTTTTCTTCAATACCTCTGCTATCTAGTTCTTTTGGTGTGGGAGCACATACCGCTCTGATCTGGTCTTTTCAGTTTCTAGGGTTTCTTTCAGATTGCTTTCTTGGTCGATTTCTTCTTCGAGGAAAGAGTTCTTGCTTTGTTGACTATTTCTGATACATTTTTGATTTTTGGATAACTTCTTTTGATGTTTTCCTCTGGGTGGCCTTTTAGCCAGTTTTTGGGCCTCTGGAGGATTTTTTTCTTCTTCTCTTATTACCAATGTTTGGGTTGTTCTATGTGAACATACAATAAGTAATTTGGTTCTCTCCAGATGAATAGAATTATGGTTTTTTTCTGTGGAAAAAAAAGGAAAAGTGTATCCAAATATTGTAAGATATGTTGTGATGAAATATGCTAGTGGAATATCCATGGAAATTTATAAATCAAAATAAGTAAGTAGATCAACATCGAAGTGAAATACAATTTGAAGAGGGTGATTGGGTGTTTTTAAGACTACAACCTTATAAGAAATCTACTCTCGAACAAAAGAAGAATAAAATACTAGCTCCAAAACTTTATGGACCCTGCAATATTCTTCACAAGATTGGAGAAGTGGCTTATGAGTTATAATCACCTTATTCTTGCATCAATAAGGTTTGTCATGTATCTTGGTTGAAAAATGTTATGGGACATACTATACCAGAGCAGAAAAAACTTCTAGAATTAGATGAAGAATGGAAGTTGATCCTTGAACCAGAAAAAGTTATAGATTAACGCTATATATCTCTTTCGAATAGAACCATTATGGAGTACCTAATCAAGTGGAAGAATATGCCTCTAGAAGAAGTAACATGGGGAACTGAGCAATTCATGAAGAAACACCCTCAATTACAAGATTTGAGGGAAAATATTTTTAAGGAGAGGGGTTGTGTTAAGGTCCTAAATCTCATTCACTATTAATATTAGTTATGGTTAGGTTGACTTAGTGGTAGATTACATTGTACTCACTTTATCTCCTATTTATAATAAAATAGATTCATTTTCATATGCCACTTGTCTTGTGCATTGGATATATTGTAAATGGAGGTTGACTCATTGAAGTGGCTTCTTATTCATTGATTCTTTATCATTCAAAATACGTGGAGTTACTTATTCTTTCTATTTTTATGCTATTTTGGAAATTTGGTTCATAACACCTTCCTTGATTAGGTAGTATTTTTTTTTCCTCCTCATGAAGATATCATCTCTCGTATACATATAGGGGTTTCCAAACCATACACTGTAGACATGGAAATGTACTACATCAACTTGGTACATTCCATCAATGAAAGTTGCACTTATAACAAATCTAATTTTACGTTCCTTGGTAAAATTTAACTCCACATTAGTATTCACCTAACCTAAAGGGTATGGTTGAGGGTGTTGGAACATGGGCAGACCCAGGGTTCAACGATACAACAACGCAAACAAAACCCTAACTACCAACCCTTTCGGCAACACTTGCGAAGCAAATGAAGTCTTACCCGAGGTAGAGGCAGGGGTGGTTGCTAGAATCAAGTGTCTGCAACCTTAGCTTGGACACAAATATATGATTATAACACTTATCAATCACCTAGCATAGATTATTTATCAATATTCAACCCTTATGACACTTCGTAGATAGCACAGAGAATCACAATATGTACTTAGAACTAAGATAATTCAACACTTAGCCACAACAAGATAGATTTGATTCGGTAGATCAAGCACTAAGCATCTTACATACCAGATGCAACATTCATTCATATCTCAGAAGAACAAAGCATAAATAGATCTATCTAAACACACTGAAGCACTCAGCAAAGGAAGAGACAAACACGTCAGGTCGAGGCACAAAGCACACCACACAGATTTACCGTGGTTCACCCCAACCCTGGGGCTACGTCCACAAAGTCTTCTTCTTTATTAGCTTCAGTTAATCAAGTTACAACACAGAGCCATCCAAATCCCCCTTCACATAGGACAGAAGATCTACACAGCTTGTTAGATCCTTCTTCCTTGCGCTAAAATCACAGAGCCTTCTACAATATCCCGCACTTAGTCTCTTACAGTATGCATAAAGCATTTACAATCATTACCAACACTTAACACAACTTGCAACTCTTCGATCACATAGATCACACTCTACTACTCTTCTCCCCCCCCTTTTTCACTTACTTCGCTTATACATCTATTTATACATACAATAGTGGGCCTAAGCATGGGTAAACCCACGGGACGAAATCCCTTTCCCATTACATTATCCCCCAAAACCCAAAAAGGACCCAAAAAGGGGTCTAGCTTCCATGATTTCTGCTTCGCGTTGCACTCCGTCTTTGACAAGATATCGAAGTCCCAAAAATGGTCAAATATGACCAAGTGTTCCTCAAAACTGGTTTAGGGCTAACAGGCCCCTAACACTCACCTGTGACTCATCCTAAGTCACTCAAGTTTGGGTAACTTTGCCTCAAAGGTCTCAAGCTTGGCTCGAGCTGCTTCAACTTGTCTCTGTGCTATTGCTTCTTTCTCAGTGAATTCCTGAACAACTGCTTCGCTGATAGGTCCTTCCAGTTGCTGCTCGATTGTAACAACTACTTGTTCTAGTAATGTTCCTTGGCCTTCAATTTCTTCAAACAGTAGGTAGGCCGCCTCCTGGCTCGGTTGGAGTTTATGGGTGACTTCCATCACTCTGTTCTGTGTGGTAAGAACGAGTTGTTGGGCAGTGTGCTGTTCTTGGGATCTCTTCATCCTCTCGATGGGTGACAGGAGCTTGAGCTACACCTATACTGTATTTGCATGCTACTTTGCTTCCTGGAGTTGGGACTCCAGTTTCTTCAACTTTGGGTCTTCATATAGTTGTTCATATATCTGCGTGCTTCTGCTACTTAGATGTTTACTTTATGCAACAAGTGTTTTAATCCTCTCAACTGCATTCTGAGCATTCAATTCTCACTGGTCACGCACTTCTTGTGAAGTCTGTGGTATGGTCTGAATCTCTAATTCCATGACCCTTTGTTGAAGTTGCTGAATAAATTCAGCCAACTTCATTACTTGGCACTCTATGAGCTCTTCGGCCTTCTGCTCTAAGCCGGTCACAGAGCGAAATGCTCTGTTGACTGCTTCTTCAATTCCTATCTACTTTGCGAGCAACTTATCTTTCTCTTTTTGGATCTTCGCTTCGTCTTCTTCAAATTTTTCTTGGAGAGCATTCTTCTCCTTTTGCACAGCTTGGAATTATTCAATAATTTCCTCCTGTGCTTTCTTTAGGGCTTGGGTGGCCTGCGCTTTTTCTTCCTGAGCATGTCGAAGGCATACTTCGACTATATCAACAATCTTGCGGAGCTAGACTGATTCATCTCCCACTTTTGTTGTTCCTTCTGGCAGAGGTGCAATAGAGATTGCTTGGCTAGACTGGAGTGCTTGTTGTACTCCTTGGAGCGCAATCTCAATTTGGCTATACATTTGTTCCTGCTTCGCTTCCTGCTACTCTATTATTTATTTTGAAGCATCATTGACTGCTGCAATAATGAAATCAAAGTCATCCAACGTGAGGGTAGTTCACATCTTGGTTACAGGGGTTCTTGGTTTCTTTCTAGAGGAATATTTCAGAGGTGAGACCTTCCTTTTCTTTGATGAGTCTTCTTCGTCCCTAGGCGGTGGTACTTCGACTTTTTGTTGTTCAATTTCTGTACCTTCTTCATCATCACCTTATTCATTTTGTGTAATGGAAGCTGTCCTTACAGATAGGCTGTCAACATCCTGGACTTCTTCAGTCTTCTTCATTGTCTTTGCTTTATTTGTCTTACTGGGCCCAGGTGTATCCTACACAGTTTTGGGGCTATCGATGTCAGAAATTTCTGTAGGGTCTGCTGAAACAAGGAGGTTCACCGACCATTCCCTAGTGATCTATTCCAGGTCTTCTTCTGTCAGCTTATAATAGGACTGAAGCTATTCTTGGTGCTCATCAGCATGTGGGGTTAGGTATATAAAGTGTCGGTCCACGCCAAACTTTATCAGAGGTCAGAATATCTGTAAAGTGTTCGAGGTTATACGAGGTTCACTCCTTATGGCTTCTTTCAATTGGTTATAGTATGTGTGGAAAACAACATTCGATTTCCATTGCTTGCTCATGTCATTCGAGTACCATAATGTACTAAACTTCGCGACTAGTGGCTCAAAGGGGTCAAGTTCCGGGAAGGTTGCGCCTTCCGGTAGCTCCCATGCAACAAAAGCGATCAGTATCAGGAGCCAGCTAAAATGGAATTCATGCCCCTGATCCTGGGCTTCTCTAAAGTCAATCTCCAGTTGATTCACCAGGTACTTCACCCAGTTCATCTATAGTCCCTCTGTGCACTTTCCTGTGAGGTCAACTACAAATCCAGATACTTGTGTTGGTCAATTCTTGCGTACCAACTTCCCTGTGATCAGTTGGCATGCGAGGCACACTGTGCCACTTTTAATAGAAGCTACCTTGTAGCCTTTCGCGCCTTTCTCAACATCACCATAGACTTCTTTGATATTTTGTGCAAGAGCGTGGTCTACAGTCTTTCCAGGATAGTACCCATGGGGATTAGGACCCTGCATGCTACGCTTGATGATCCTATTGATCAGCATTGGATCAACAATTATGCAATGGTCTAACCACAAGTATCCTCCATGGTAACTTTCTAGCAACAATTTTACACAAGCATTCACCTCTTGGTGTCTGTTGAAGTGTGGTATTTTCATAACGTTGAGCAAAGTAGACTACACGAGGTTCATCGTCCATTGCTGAGGGATGAGCTTTGAATTATTTCCCTTAGTTCTCTTCAAGTAATTATATGGGGTGAGCATGCTGTAAACTTTACGGTCCCCCAGGTTGAAGTCGCAAAACTTCAATGTTGTAACCTTGTCTTGATCTACGCAGTAGGTGCATACTCCTTTTGGTAGATATGTAGTGACTAGGGTGTATTCAAAGTCTCTAGGGACACTGTCCCTGTTAATCTCACCACTCAGAGGGGGTATTTAAGCTGGTAGGATGGATGGCACTAACTTCGTGTTGGCTATGTCTTCCTTATGCTTAGTTCTTCTCTCTGCGCTGACTCGAGCAGTTGACGGGGAGGCTTGCACTCCTCTTGTCGATGATGCTTGGACTCCGGTGGACATTCTTCTTTCCGACATGACTCTCTCAGTCATTACATCGAGAAGGACTTCTGTGATGGATTCCTCAAGTGCAGTGAGCTTGTTGGACATATGCACTCGGAAAAGATAATCGGGGTCACGATGATATCAAAATACTACACTAGGATGAACAATTTGCTTGCGATGATCACTGTAGACAATCACTAGTTCTGTGGGTTTTGAATTTTTAGTTGGAAAAAGTGTTCTTCGGGCACGACGCGACGAGCTAAATAGGAGATTCGTAAACAATCTTCTTGCAACGGGTATGAAGCTTCCATGAACGTTGATCCATCCATTATGACATGGTCCAACGGTTTGGTGGTGATCCTTTAATGCTTTTCTGTCCATTTGGGGTGGAAGTCGAATGGGTATATCGGTCCAACGACTATATTGCTTCGCCACGACGAAGTGTCATATGTCGCTGTTCTGATATCCCGACGAAGCTCAATTCCTGTGATTTTTCCTTCTGTGAAGTTTCCTCTGGAATCTTTTATAACTTTTTGATCTTGGCCCTCTTCTTACTTAGCTTCCTAACCTTCTTCCATGTGAGCTTCATCTCGATCATCCTTTTTCCATTCTGATTCTTATCTTCTCTTGACATAGTCACTTTGCGATGCTGAGATTCTTTCTTCAGATCCAAGGGTCATACTCCTTCATCATATGGATTAGGTATTTTGGTCTTATGTAGTTCCTCTAATGCTCTTATATCTTTGACATCCAGGTCCCTGGTGTTCAATAGCTTAGATCTGTTCTCTTTCTTTTCCATCAAGTAGGCGATTCTTCTAGTCATAATTCCATGAGTTCTTGCTTCTTTTGTTCTAGGGCTTCCTTTTCTTCTTTTCTCCAGATCTGGTCTTTTTCAATCCATATCTTACCCAACAAAGCTAGAAATGGGGCATGGTCCTCAATAAATTTAATAAATATGAATTCTTCCTCTGTTGAAGCTCTGTGGGTACTCATAGCTATCTGGGTAATCCTGCCACATAAGGTTACCATTTTTCCTTTAAACAACCCTATTTTTCCTAGTGAATGAACCATAACAGGCCTTCCTAGGGTTTTCAAAGTACTTTATGTCATAATGTTCATCCATGTTCCCTCATCCAAAGCACAGTCAATGTCGAAGTCTCCTATTCTTACTTAGATTTTCTCCTTTTCTTTGAATCTCTCTGACAAACTGACATCTTTATGTTCATCCAGGGTTTCTTTCATTTTCAGTAACATAATCTCTGATTCTTTCTGGGGTTCTTCTAGAATCGTAGTCTCTTGATCTCCTTCATAGTTTGCTTGCTCCATATTCATCTTTTCAAGTCTAGCAATCATTCTAGGGAAATCCAGTACTTCATGGTCCATAGCCTTACAATAGAGGAAACTAGGGTTTCTCCGAGGGAATTCCTTAGCAAGATGTCATGGTCTTCTGCAACTATAACAAAGAGTTAATCCTTTCTTTCTCTTCAATGATCCCCAACTTTTCTTGTACTGCTTGCTAGGGTCATAATGGCTAGCTTGCAAAAATTTCTTTCTAGGATCATGCATCTGTTGGTTAGTCAAAAATTTCTTTATATGCATAGGTATAACATATCTTTCATTATTCTTATCAGATCTATTCATATCAAACGTTCTTTCATCTAACAATGCCCTAGTTTTCAAGCTAGGAAAAAATCTATCAAGCATACCTAAATCATACTTTAGAAACAAAAATTTTCACTTCTTTTACTTCCACAGGGCACAAAGCTTCCAGATCTAAGAACTTTTAACTATTCTTACCTTTATCAGAGAACATAGCTTACAGGTCTTACTTCTTTTCTTTAGTATCAACCTCTTTTCTTGCAGATCTAACTTCTTTCCTTCAGATCTGTCCTTCCTTCTTCAACACAGAGCTTTTTAGATCAAGTGGATCATTGCGCACTAGGGCATAGATCCACGCACAGAGCTTTCACAATTTCAGGATGAATCTTTGCACAAAGCTTCTTATGCTCAGTTCCTAGCAATCACAATTTCATTTCCCGACAATGGAACCATTTTTTGGCACAGGGGAAGACCCAGGGTTCAACGCTACAACAACGCACCAAAAAAACCCTAACTACTGGCCCTTTCGGAAGCAACTGCGAAGCAGATAAAGTCTCACCCGAGGTAGAGGTAGGGGTGGTTGCAAGACTCAGGTGTTTGCAACCTTAGTTGGGACACAAATATGTGATTATAACACTTAGCAATCACCTAGCATAGATTATTCATCGATATTCAACCCTTATGATACTTCGTAGATAGCACAGAGCATCGCTGTATGTACTTAGATGTAATATATTTCAACACTTAGCCACAACATGATAGATTATATTTAGCAGATCAAGCACTAAACATCTTACATACCAGATCTAACATTCATTCATATCTCAGAAGCACAAAGCATAAATAGATCTATCTAAACACACCAAAGAACTTAGCAAAGGAAGAGACAAACACATTAGGTCAAGGCACATAGAACAACACACATATTTACCGTGGTTCACCCCCACCCTGGGGCTACGTCCACAAAGTCTTCTTCTTTATTAGCTTCAGTTAATCAGGTTACAACACAGAGCCATCCAAATCCCTTTTCACATAGGACAGAAGATCTACGTAGCTCGCTAGATCCTTCTTCCTTGCGCTAAAATCACAGGGCCTTCTACAATAGCTTGCACTTAGTCTCTTACAGTATGCACAAAGCATTTACAATCATTACCAACACTTAGCACAACTCGCAACTCTTCGATCACATAGATCGCACTCTACTACTCTTCTCCCCCCCCTTTTTTCACTTACTTCACCTATACATCTATTTATACATACAATAGTGGGCCTAAGCGTGGGTAAACCCATGGGCCGACATCTCTTTCCCATTACATTATCCCCCAAAACCCAAAAAGGACCCAAAAAGGGGTCTAGCTTCCATGATTTCCACTTCGCATTGTGCTCCATCTTTGACAAGCTGTTGAAGTCCCAAAAACGATCAAATATGACCAAGTGTTCCTCAAAACTTGGTCAGGGCCAATAGAGGGTGATCGTGCATTTCTAAAACATGATTACGCACCAAGTCCTGTGTAAGGAGGTTTTCCTTGGGAGCCAAAATTGAATAATGTGTATAATTTGTTATTTTTGATCTAAATCTTGATATGAAATATTTTTGTCATCTCCTTCTACACTATTGTGCATACATTATTTTCATCCACATCTAAGTTACTTTATTTCTTCTTTCTCACTTTCGCTATAATATTCTTCTTATTGGAATTCTCATTCTTACGACTCCAAGGATTCATTTCTAGATGTAGTTTCCAACATTTTTCTTTCATGTGACCATCATTGTTGTAATGGTTATGGTGCTTATTAGGCTCCTTGCATAGGTGTCATGGTGTCAATATTATGACTTTCCCCTTTTCCTTCTTCTTCTCACCTTTATTCAAAGCTCCATGTTTGTTGAACTACTTCAAACAATTTGATTGCCCCCTTTTATTATCAAATTCAATGTATTGGGCCTATATGCAGGCCTCGTCAATGGCCTTGAGTTTTAATAGCATAACTTTCCTTCTTATGCGACTGCGAAGACCACCTTGGTACTTGATCATAACCACATCTATGTCCTAGGGATTTATTACCAACTGGATGGCTTGCTTCTAGAATTCTGTAGTGTACTCTTGTACACCTTGTCCTTGCCTTTGTTGGTAATAGTTCCACTGAAGATTCTAGTCATCTTCAAAACCAACATGATAAAACTAGGAATTGAGGAGGTATTTGAATACCTCCCACTTAGTTACAAGTGGGTCTCCCTCTATCCCAAGTTCCCTAATGTGGCTCTACCATGAAGTTTATGCATGACCTTCTAACTTTAGTCAATCAAATGTTATTTTATTCTCCTCTTGTACATTATGCACAATGAAATAGATTTATAATTTTTGCAACTAATGAATCGATTTAAGTGCATTTACCTCACCTTTTTAGGGCTTGATTTTTACCTTCACTTCCATTTTAAACAAGTGATAAAATTATTGGTTATTGGGATCTCCTTTTTTGAGCCTCAATTCTTCCTTCTCTTTACTTAGCTCTTCATGATATTATGGTTTCTCATGAAACTTGGGGTTTCTCCAAAAAGGGGTCAATTTTTCTCTCAAGAGAAACCATGAGGATAAACAAGGGAAGGGGATAAACAATCTTAATCCTCATGGTTTCTGGAAAAAAATATCCAAGGAAACAAGAGAACATGCACTTATCACCACTTTGATAGATAAACCACTGAGATACCATGAACATAACATAAACACTTGGAAATAACCCTTACTAGCCAAGTCATTATGCATGAAGAAAACCCTAGAACATGAATCATCCACCGAAACAAGAAGAGACATACACACATGATCTCCTCAATAAAAATTCTTCAATATTCTATCCATAACATAAATCTAGGACAAAGGATACTCCAACAAATTTCAGAAAAATTCAGACCTCCTAAGGGACTTCTCTCTCAAGTCCAAATGAGGGGAATTGCCTCTCTATTTATAGAGGGAAAGATTCAACTTTGTATTTCATTTAAACATTTTTTCCTAAGATAAATCCCCTATTCTATCCTATGGAGGGGAAAAAGGCCCTCTTCAACAATTAAATAATCTAAAAAAAATACAATTTGGGGGAATCCATGCCACATGTATAATATATAAGGGGCATGAGCCCTGAAAGATGATGCATCTTCCTAGATGAAGGAAAAAGGTGGCTTTGGTGAAACATCCAACCTCCAAAGGCCCTTCAACGCTAGTTGGCCTCAATACTAGTAAACCCTCTAATCCTTCAAATGTCTAATTCGACCCCCCATCTTTTCAACATTGTAGGTCATATATTATGTCTATACATGCCCAAGTTAGTCTAGAATAATTTTCTACTCTTAAAGGTACACACACACACAATTATTACTATTCAAGGTACACACACACTTATTATTGTTCAAGGTACACACACACACACACACACACACTTATTACTATTCAAGGTACACACACACCCACTTATTACTACACACACACATACACTCTCTCTCTCTCACACACACTTATTAATGTTCACAATACACACACACACACACATTACTGTTCAAGGTACACACACACACACACACACCCACACCCACATTACTGTTCAAGGTACATACACACATTGTTGTTCAAGGTACACACACTTATTTCTATTCAAGGTACACACGCACACACACATTACTGTTAAAGGTACGCACACTTATTATTGTTCAAGGTACACACACACACATCGCTGTTCAAGGTACACACTTATTACTGTTCAAGGTACACACTTATTACTATTCAAGGTACACACACACACATTACTGTTCAAGGTACACACACGCACACACACATTACGGTTCAAGGAACACACAGACACACACACACACACACTTATTACTATTCAAGGTACACCCACACACACACACACGTGCGCGCACACACAATGCATCTATTTCTTCAATCATTGGTATTACTGTCTCCTAATGTCATCTATTCAATTCTCTAAACCATTTACATACTTTCATTCCAGCACAAGCCTTGCAAGTACAAAGTTTCAGAAGGATGTTGCAAATCTATTGCATGTAACTTCTTCTTGTAGTAAAATGTCTAGATTTTCTAATACCTCAAGATAATGTTCCTTTATTTCCATTTGGTTCACTAGAGCATGCTCTTTTGTTCATATGGGCAACATACAAGATCTTCTCCATTGGGATGGATGCATAGAACTTCAAGAAAATTCGTAGACCTGACCAAAGTTGTTGATGTCTTGCTTATGCTAAGAATAGATTTAACTGAAGCATCCTGGTTATAATTTACAAGAGCCTCATCATAGTTTGGTTCTGAAGGAGTAATAAATTTAGGACAAATCCTCATAATTTCTTACCTACTATCACAAATGTGTAGAACATATCTAAAAATGGTGTTTAATTCCTCCCTACTTTGAATCCTCATTGACATGGCTTAAAACACTCTTATGGTAAATTCGTCCTACTGGCTTCAATGCTGCAAACAACTACAAGTATGGTTTCCTTTTGCTGCTTAGATCCATCACAAAAAGGGATACCTTGTTGATGACGAATCACCCTTCTACCAAATGCCATGGGAGAAGCCAAACTGTCAAGTCTTCTGCTCGCCTTCGAAACAAAATGCTAGAGGCTATATTCTAAGGGTTTATTGTTGGCTTTACTATCAAATTTTCATTGAGAATGGTGTCAAAAGAAGGCCAAATTTTTTCTTTAAATATGTTGCAAACCCTCCACAAATCCTTGTAGAAGCATGGGTTATGATTACTGTTTTGTTAGCGGTAGATATCACAGATCATGTACCCAAGATCTAGGATCATTCCCTAAAGAATATGTTACAAATTTCCAATAGTGAGTATGTCTGCAATCTTGGCCCAGAGGAATCATATAATTCTTTTGCCTTTAGTCCTATAGAATTTTTTAACTGTGCACATGATTTTTTCAGTTGTGTATCCAATTTGTTGTGCCATAGAAGTGTCCTGGATAAATGAATTATCTTGTAATGACACAAATTTCTCTACTAATTCATTTGAATTTGTTGATGTTGACAAATGGTTTGGAACTAAGATCCGATTTGTTGATGCCTCATATTTGGGTTGAGGGAAAACATGTGTTTCAGTTCCCTTGATATCCATTCCAAACTTAAAATCCTTCATAATTTAGCAGGTGTTAACCTCAATGTCATAGGCCCTGAGTTCTCTCCAAAATGTGGGTAACATTTGGCTACTACTTGGGGACAAGTGCTATGCTCAGGAATACTTGAGAACCTCAAAATCTCATCACAAAATCTTCAACATTTTGTTAATGCAATTCTCCTACCCCTGTGTTTAATACCCATGTGGAATAGAGATATGTCAAATTTTAATTGTCTATATGCAGGAACTTCTAATAGTTCCAATCCAAACATAAAATGGGATGCACTTGATATCCCAACCTTCTCTTATCCATGTTACTATATACAGAAAGCCTCTGAAATTTGTACATAGTATGATTTAACAATGCCAAGATCAAGACTTTAATGCAAGAGCCATCAAATAGGAGTTCACTTCCTTGTGATTGTGGAATATTCTTATCATTGAATACTTTTCCATACCAACATCCTTCATTAAAACCATTCTCTAGAATTGAGGAATCAACAAGAGAATGATCATCCTCATCTAGGGCATCATTATCAAAAGATGGGAATGTTCCTGCTCTCACTTCAAAATGATTGCTTATATGGAAAAATGGAGTGTCGCTGCTATTCAATTTTGAGTCTTAGAGCCCATATCAAGTTAAAATTTGTGACACAACTACATTATTGAGGGAGCCATCATATATATAAGGGATAACTTCTTCAACTTTAGAAAAATTTTCAGACTCATAACCAATGTCTAGCTCATTCAGGGAGTTGATTACTTTGACCATCCAAAATTCTCTTTGCTGCAATTCTTTTCCAAAATATTCATACTTAGGGATGTTATTTCAATCATCAACAAGGACAAAGAAATCACACTTTGCAGGAGTGCTTGTGTCAAAACGTTTCCAACCAGTGACGAACTCATCTCTTCAACGACAAGGTCAGAAATGCTACCCCCGGGTTGCTCTTTTGCCGAGTTTGGGAAATATTCTCCAAAGCTTTATATTTATTCTTTATCTATGTTCATCACATCCTCTTGATTCCCTCCATATAAGTTTAGATCTAAATTATTCTCTTCAATAATATTGATCACATAATTACTATCAAAATGATGCACATATGTACCCAAAGCAGTGATATCATGTGTTGCAACAATTCTATCCCTTTCATCTTCATGATCATAACTGTCATAGACGAGGCTGCATTTAAAGTGCACAAGATATGACCTTGGATTCATATGCAATTTTTTTTACATTCCTCAATCTCCTTATCCAAGTTTGGGTTAGTTTCTTCATTGGTGGCTTCATCTATGATGCTACACTCTTCAAATTTTGGGCACAAATATGAATTGGTAAATACATTATCACTGTTCAGAGGAATGATCTGAAAACTTTCATGGCCATTTTTCCAACTCGAAATATGATCTTCAACAATGTCTTCATCATCCTTATCACAATGAAACTCTTGAGGAAAATCATGGCATTGCTTTTGTTAGTCAGAAAATGCTCTGTACATGTCAACACTAGATCTGGGAGAACTAGTATAATCAAACCTTCCCTTTTCAAACTCAACTTGTATTTTATCCATGGAGTCATTTAAATTTGGTGTATCATCTAATACCTTATTTCTAGCAGTGATTAGGTCTTATTCTTTTGTTGGAAGGCATCATTAAGACACATAAATAACTGACCCTTCTAGTCATTGGATGGAGTGAGTTCGTTGGCAAGATGTCCCTGATTTTCTGTGTAGAGGGGTGGCTCATCTTCCTCTTCATCAACAATCTCATCATCTTTTATGACCGTTTCAGCTCAACCATGATAAGGGTTAAGAATAGTCAAAAATTCAGGAGAAGTATCATCATACCTTAGTTGGACACTAAAATCCTATCAAGTATTGTCTCAGCTATCATGCTCAAAGGTTGCCCATATACTGTCTTGTTCTCAAGAATAATGAAACCAATAGTTGATGACTCTTGTTGCAGTTCTGTGATATCCTCCTCAATTATGTGTTAGGGACCTAACCTCCCTAACCCCTCACATAGGTAGAATAATATATTTTCCTTGTAATAAAGGCCGACATTAGTAAATAGGGCCTAGATAATAATGTGAAAGGTCTAATGTAAGAAGACTTAATAGAAGATTCCGCTTCTAGAAAGATCTTCCTCTAGATTATTCTTTTGAAGATATATTTAGTATAAATAAGAGTAGAAGGCATGAGAAAGCCTTGTCTTGAGTATTATTGTAATAGAGCGATGCTCTGCTAGAGGTTTTCCCCTCGAAGAGGCAAGTGAACATCATTTCCATTCAATAAAGGTATTATTGCTGGTATTTTTATTCTCATTATTTTGTTGTTTGCTGATATTTGCTGCAATATTTCCTTTTTTGCTTATTTTAATAAATCAAATACCTAACAAATGATATCAAAGGACTTTCCTGGGAAGGAATCATGGGTTATTTTTTCATTTTAGAGATGTGTATTGCCGATGTCTTTAAAGCACATAGATTTGTCATTTAACGGGTAAAACTGCGGTTGGGAACCCTACACGTAGGAAATACAAAAGGTTTCAGGGGGATACTTGAAACTAAGTTTCTCCCTGTTGGATACCTATGTAACCCTTGTTGGAGACCTCTGTAATACATGTTGGAGACCTCTGTAACCCTTGTTGGTACCCTTCAAGTAGTATCACATCAGACATAATCTCTACATGACCATCACTCCCACGTACCATTGGGTATATGATTGGGAGCCCCCTAGGTATCTTGAAACCAACCCTAGATCAATCGATCGGTTACCTGACTACTATAGTGCCACTGAGAATAACACTTGGGAAGATACTCTCTAGTACCTGGGTAATTGGGTAGTATGGCTAAGGGTATGATCAAGCCTCCTTAGTTGGTGCCCTGAAATATTGGGTTGAGTACTATTATTTGACCCCACACATATATCAGAGAGCTATAGCACAGGGAAAACCCTTGTTTGTAGGCACCATGAAAACCTTAACCTGGGGGGAACATACCAGACAAGGAACATAAATGATATTTTTCCTTGCAACCTTGCCTCCCGCGTTCTGGTTGAGAAATTACTACACATTTATTCCTGTGAAGAATTTGGGCATTTCGACACTACAATATTATTTAGGTCCGAGTATAACTCTGCATGAGTAAAAAAAGAAAAAATGAAGTCTTGGTTATCCTTGCACCCTTATTTGAGACCTATCCCATATCATTCCCCTTTTCTCCCTCATCACCATGACACATATCATTTTTAATACCTTTTTCCCCATGGACCCATTCCATTCCCAACACCCTTATTTCCCACTTATTCCATTGTCTTCCTCTGGTTTCCCTGATCGTAGTGGTATATATCACTTATCTACTTCTTTTTTTACTATTGACCCACCCCTCATCCCCAAATGGCTCCCACTTAACAACAAGAAACCAATCAGAAACCGAATTATGACATTTTCTACATCTAGGAACATCTCAATAGTTGAATTGAAAAAATCCACTCCACTCTCAAACAATTCATGAACCAATCCCAGGGTCCTTCCTCCTTTAACCCAACCCCCCATGTCAAAGGTGTTGACTCCTCCCATCCTTTGAACTTTCATTCCAACTCCCTAAATCATGATCCCCATCTTTCCAGAGTTGAGGTGAACAAATTTGATGGCTTAGATCCAACAACCTTGGTCACTCAGACATAACACTATTTTTCCTTGCATGAAATGCAAGGTGAGTTGAACAAGATTTATTACGGTGTTCTCTATTTGGATCTGGAATGATGGAAATGGTGGAAATGACATAGAAATGCAGTCCAAGGGTATGTTGCTTGGAAAAAAATTGTTGCTGAGTTGTATGAATGCTTTGGAACATACACCCACCATTCAGGCCATTTGACCAAGTTAAAATAGTCTAGAATAGTGGAATATTTAATAGCTACCTTTGAGCACTTGTATTTCCTAATAGAGGGCATGACAAATGCCTTCTTCTGGGAATGCTTTAGTGGCCTCAAGGATGAAATATGAGCCTAGGTCCTCATGGCTCGCCCCCAGAGTTGGTTGGAAGAAACTAAATGTGCCAAGGAGTCACAACATGTCATATTTTCCCCGAGCAGAAAACCCACTTTTACTCCCAGCTGTAGACCCCCCAATCTTGCCCCTCAATCAACTCCTCTCAAGGTCCAAAAATTAACATGGGTGGAAATGGATGAATTCCAACTCAAGGGTATTTTCTATAATTGTGATGATAAATAATTTCTAAGGCACAATTGTAAAGAACTGAAACTTTTTATGGCCATTTCGGATGATGTTTCTGATGAAGATGTTGAGGTTTCACCTGAGGAAGTGCTACCCTAAGAAGATGATCTTATGCCTTCCTCTGATCCTCCCAAAGTTGAACCATTGATTTCATTGAATTCTCTCACTAGAGTGTCTACTCCCCAAACCCTCAAGTTAATTGGATACATTAAGCACAAGAAAGCCATCATTCTAGTTGACAGTGGCAACACTCATAATTTCATTCATTGCCGATTTTCCCAATAAATAAATTTCTATATTTGTGCAGTCAACAATTTTCAAATCATGATTGCCAATGGTGGTCATGAAATGTGGGGGGCATTTTGAAAATGTGAGCCTACAAATTGGTTAGTGTCACTTGAAATCTCACATGTTTTCTACTGACATGGGTGGTTGCAACATTGTGCTTGGTGTTGAATGGATATGAACTCTCAGCCCCATCACCATGGATTTTAAGGATTTAACCATGCAATTCCAAAAGGAGGGACAATAGTATAAATTCCAAGGCATTACAACAAGCTCTCCAAAGATCATCAATTCCCACTGCATCAAAAATTTACTCAAAAAAGGTCATTCTAGTGTCATTTCCCAACTCCATTCCATTCAAGCAGTTGAGAAACCCTCTGTACACCTTGATCTTCAATCTATAATTTTTGAACACCACATTAGTTTCCAAACTTCCTAGGGCCTTCACCCCTCCCACGACGATCATCACCATTCCATTCCTTTAATATCAAGCACTCTTCCTCCCAATGTTCACCCTTATTTTCATTCCTTTGCTCAAAAAAATGAAATTGAGAAAATTCTCCAAGAGTTACTAGAAGCGGCTATTATTCATCTTATAACCAACCCCTATTCTTCCCTTGTAGTCATGGTCCTCAAGAAGGAAGGCACTTGGCATATGTGTCCTCAACAAATGTACCATCAAGGATAAATTTCCCATTCCTGTCATAGATGACCTTTTGTATGAACTAAGTGGGGCTCAATACTTTACCAAACTTGACCTATGTTCTGGATACCACCAAATACATATGAAAGAGGAAGACATTCCCAAGGCTTCATTTCTCTCTCATGAGGGTCACTATGAGTTCTTTTTCATGCCCTTTGATCTTTGTAATTCCCCCTCCACTTTTCAAAGCCTCATGAATCATGTCTTTCATCCTTTCCTCTGTCACTTTGTGTTAGTTTTATTTGATGATATTCTCATCTATAGTAAAACTTGGCAAGCCCATCTCACCCATGTGGATCAAGTTGTCCATATCCTATCCAAGCACAAACTTTTTCTTAAACAATCTAAATGTGATTTTGGTGCCTCTAAAGTTGAGCACCTGGGTCATATTGTTGGCAAGGATGGTGTAAGGGTGGATCCTAAGAAAATTGAAGCTATGAAGAATTGGCCTTGCTCTAAAACTCTTAAAAGTATGCATGGTTTCCTGGGTTTAACGAGCTATTATTGCAAGTTTGTTTATAATTATGGAAAAATTGCGGCTCCTCTCATAACTATGCTTAAAAAGAATGCATTCATTTGGACTCTAACATCTGACCAATCCTTCCAAGCCTTGAAAGAGGCTATGTGTACTACTCTTGTCCTGGCACTACCTAACTTCACCAATACCTTTGGATTGGAATGTGATGCATTCGAGAGAGGAATCAAGGAAGTCCTCATGCAAGATGACCGACCTTTGGCTTTCACTAGTAAAAAATTGTTGGGGCGACATTTGGGCCAATCAATCTATGAAAATTAAATGTTGTCTATTTTGCATGCAATGGATCTCTGATGCCCTTATCTATTGGGGCAATGCTTCCAAATTAAAATGGATCATCAAAGCCTCAAGTATTTCCTGGAAAAAATAATTTCATTCTCGAAGCAACAAAAATGGGTGACCAAGCTGTTTGGATATGATTATCAGATCATTTATAAGAATGAAAAAGAAAATGTGGTGGTTGATGCCCTTTCCAGGAAATATGAAGATGAAGGGTCCCTCTTTTCCCTCTCATTCATTGCCATTGAATGGCTTTAGGCTATTCACCAGGAATGGTTGCAAGACCCCAAACTTTCCATCCTAATCCAAAAATTGCAACATGATCCTCAAGCTTCTCCAGGGCACTCTTGGCACAATGAAGAGCTTTTCTATAAAGGCCATCTGTATTTAAGAAAAAAATCGACCCTTAAATCCACGGTGCTCTTTGAGTTTCATGCTTCATCTATAGCTAGGCATTTAGGTTTTACCAAAACCTATGAACAAGTCAAACATTCTTTTTTCTGGGAAGGTATGAAATATTACATCCACACCTTTGTGGTCGAATGTGATACCTATCAACACAATAAGGGTGAGACTGTCAAAACTCCTGACACACTCCAATCGCTTCCACTTCCACCTACTATTTGGATGGATATTTCTATGGATTTCATTGTTGGATTACCTAAATCAGGTAATAAGTTAGTCATCATGGTGGTAGTTGATCGTCTTTCCAAAAATGCTCATTTCCGTTCTCTTCAAGACCCATTCACAACATCCACAGTGGCTCAAATTTTTATGGATAATATCTTCAAACTCTATGGCATGCCTCATTTTGTTGTTTCTGACTGTGACCTAACTTTTACCAACAATTTCTAGCAAGAATTATTCAATCTCTAGGGAACACAATTACATCTCAACACTACCTATGATCCTTAGACTGATGACCAAACTAAAGTGGTCAATAAGTGTTTGGAAACATATTTGAGGTGTTTTGTGTCTAGCAAACAAAATCAATGGGTTCAATGATTACCCCTAGCTGAATAGTGGTACAACACCTCTTATCATACTACCACTCACATGAATCCCTTTGAAGCAGTCTATGGAAAAAGGCCACCATTGATTCTCCCATACATGCCAGGAGTCTCTAAGGTTCATGAGGTTGATCGCAATTTTACAATTCACATGACCATTCTCCATTCTCTCAAAGAAAATTTGGTTGTTTTGAATGTCAATTTGCTGAAGGGGACCATGTGTTTCTCAGTCTACAACCATACAAGCACAATTCACTCAAATCCCAACACTGTCAAAAAATCACCCCCAAATTTTATGGTCCTTATTTTATTCCCAAACGAGTGGGGCTAGTGGCTTACCATACAAGTTTTCCCAATCACTCAAAGCTACATCCTATTTTTCATGTCTCATGCTTGAAGAAAGTGATTAGCACTAAGTGCTAGACCCAGACCAATCTATCGGACTTGGATGAAGAAGGTTCCATTTGGATATAGCCACAATCCATCTTGGACTAGCATGAACATCATCTACATCAACGCACCATCAAGGAATTTTTAGTTCAATGGAAGGATACTCCACTAGAAGATGCCATCTGGGAGATGACTACCCTTCTGCAACAATTTCCTCATCTCAAGCCTCGAGGACAAGGCTCTTTTTCAAAGGGGAGGGAATGTTAGGGACCTAACCTCCGTAACCCCTCATGTAGGTAGAATAATATATTTTCCATGTAATAAAGGATTATATTAGTAAATAAGGCCTAGATAATAATGTGAATAGGTCTAATGTAAGAAGACTTAATAAAAGCTTCCACTTCTAGAAAGATCTTTCTCTAGATTGTTATTTTGAAGTTAGATTTAGTACAAATAGGAGTAGAAGTCATGGGAAAGGATTGTCTTGAGTATTATTGTAATAGAACACTAGTTTGTTGGAGGTTTCCCCCTCGAAGAGGCAAGTGAACATAATTTCCATTCAATAAAGGTATTATCGTTGGTATTGCTATTCTCATTATTATGTTGTTCCGCTGGTATTTGATGCCATATTTCCTTTTTTGCTTATTTTAATAGATCATATACCTAACACTATTCCCCTGTCATCCTTCATAAGGTGAATAATACTTTCTTCTTCTTGGTCTAGAATTTCCATAGACTGCTCACCAATCCTATTATCAAAACTTGCAATCAATAGAAAAACTTTTGGGCTTTCCTCTTTAGCTGCTATGTCATCATGATTTGAAGAATCAAAACAATATCCCTCAAATTCTTCATCATGGGAGGAAATATTACAAGAAACATGATTCTCATTCAAATCATCACCAATATCTTCTTTGACAATGACACTTCTTGTAATGAGGCTGGAAACCGACATAGGTTTATCATGGAACTCCTTCATGTCTGTTCCTTCATCATAAACTGTAGCATTAGCAACTTCATCATATTTGAGAAGGCCAATAATTCCTTCCTCTTGCAGGGATGCCAATAAGTCCTGGTATGTGTCTTCAAAACACTGAGATTTTGTACCCCAATACTTGAGAAATTCTTCAACAAAGATTTTTAGAGAAGATATACTCTTTGGACTGGAAGAGAGTTTGACCCAATCCTTCTCCTTTTGTCTGAACAAGAGTAAAAATTACCGTAGGAATAAATATTAATGTCTTCCTTTTAATGTGGATACATACCTCACGAGTGACAAGATATGCAGGATAACACAACGAGGGTCATCATCAAATCTTGGGATATTCTTATCATATTTAGGAGGAGGTTTATTTGGGTATCCTGGAATGTCCTTAATATCCAAAGTAGGATACATTTCATGTAACTCCTAAGGATCCATCTTTCATCACATGCAAGTTTTAACAGGAGAGCCCAAAAATAATAGAATTTTTCATACCTTATTCCAATGGAGTCGCCAAAGTGTGTTGTAGACACTTTCACAATGATGCTTGTTCCACCTTACAAGCACAAAGTATTCAAAACATGTAAGAACAAAGTCTTCATTCTTCCAGTGGAGTCGCTAGGAAAAAATATTCAAAGCTGAAAACTCCTCCAATGTCATCTTTCGGGAAATTCACTTTATCCCCGACAATGGCACCAAAATGTTATCACACAAACTCACACTTATAGAGATAAAGTCCTAAAGCTAAAGTGCGATTTGGTATAACCAAGAGGGAGGACACTATCACCTCACCAACCCTCTTTAACTTCATTCCAACTCTTCCTTGACTCAAGGGGGTTTCCTTGGATTAAGATTGCTAGAACTTGGGGCAATGAAGCTCAAGATGATGTGAAGAGTGAGTCCAAGTAAATTGGTTTTGGTAAGCTTTGGGGTATAAAATATGTGGTTGGATGTCTAGAGACATGTCTTTTCATAAGGTATATGGAGTCAATGCAACAACTTGAAAGGAGGCTAAAAGCATAAGAATACTTGAAGATTAGAATCCTATGATTATCCAATCATAAGACTAGGCTTAACCTTCTAGGAAAACAAACCCTAGAGTTTATCCTCTCATGAACCCTAGGCGTGGTCCTACTTCTTCTATACCATCTAGCAAAAGATCAAGTGGAACTAGGTCAAACTCTAGATTTTATCCACTCATAAACACTATATTTCAACCTCAAGGACAAGGTTAGGGGGATATACAATCATAATCCCTAACTTTACCTCCTATTCTTCAAAAAAATTAAGATGGAAAAAACAAGGGAAGGGGATAAACAATCTTAATCCTTCCTTAGGGTTTCTAGAAAAAAAATCCAAGGAAACAAGATAACATGAACTCATCACCACTTTGATAGAGAATCCACTTAGATACCATGAACATAACATGAACATTTTGAAAGAACCCTTACTAGCCAAGTCGTTATGCATGAAGAAAATCCTAGAACATAAATCATCCACCAAAACAAGAAGAGACACCCGCAAGTGATCTCCTCAATAAAACTTCATTAATTTTCTATCCATAACACAAATCCAAAACAAAGGATACTCCAACAAATTTAAGAAAATTTCAGACCTCCTAAGGGATTTCTCTGTCAAGTCTTGTGTCCAAATGAGAGGAAATGCCTCTCTATTTATAGAGGGAAAGGCTCAACTCCCTCTTTCATTAAAATATTATTTCCTAAGCTAAAATACCCTATTCTAGCCTATGGAGGGACAAAAGGCCCTCTTCAACAATTAAATAATCTAAAAAAAATACAATTTGGGGGCATCCATGCCACATGTACAATATCTAAGGGGCATGAGCTCTGAAATATGACACATGTTCCTAAATGAAGGAAAAAAGGGGGCTTTGGTGCAACATCCAACATCCAATGGCCCTTCAACACTCACCAGATTCAATACAAGAAGACCCTCTAATCCTTCAAATGTCCAAGTCGGCCCTCCATATTTTTAGCACTGTAGGTCGGATCTCATGTCTATACACACCTAGGTCAGATTGGAACAATTAATTATTGTTCAAGGCACACACACAACACTTCCATTTTTTCAATCATTGGTCTTATTGCCTCCTCACGTCATTTGTTCAATGTTGTGCACCATTTACATCCTTTCATTCCAGCGCAGGCCTTGCAAGGACAAAGGTTCAGAAGGATGCTACAAATATATGGCTTGTAGCTTCTTATTGCAGTAACTTGTCCAAAATGTCTAATACCTCAAGATAATGTTCCTTTATTTCCATTTGGTTTGTTGGGGAATGCTCTTCTATTCATATGGGAAACGTACAATATCTTCTCCATTGAGATGGATGTATACAACTTTAATAAATTTGTAGACCTGATCAAAGCTTTTGTTGTCATACTTCTAATAAGAACAACTTAAACTGAAGCATCTTGGTTATAATTTACAAGAGTCTCATCATATTTTGGTTATGAAGGAGTAATAAATTTAGGACAAAGCCTCATCATTTCTCTACATCCCTACTATAAAAAATGTGGAGAACATATATGGAAATGTTATTTAATTCCTACCAGCTTTGAATCCTTATTTAAATGACTTTAAACACTTTCATGGTAAATTCCTCCCACTCGCCTAAATGCTTGTTGCAAACAAGTGCAAGTATGGATTCCTTTTGCTGTTCAGATCCGTCACAAAAAGGGAGACCTTGTTGATGGCGAATCACCCTTCTACCAAATGCTATGGGATAAGCCAAATTTTCATGTCTTCTAATTGCCTTCAAAACTAAAATGCTAGAGGCTATATTGGAAGGGTTTATTGTAGGTTTTACCATCAAATTTTCATTGAGAATGTTGTCAAAAGAAGGCCAACAATTTATTTCAAATATGTTGCAAACCGTCCACAAATCCTTGTAGCACTGCTAGTTATGATTGCCCTTTTATTAGTGCTAGATATCACAGATCATGTACCCTAGATCTAGGATCATTCCCTGAAGAATATGTTACAAATTTCCAATAGCGATTATGTCTACAATATTGGCCCAGAGGAATCATATAATTCTTCTGCCTTTAGTCCTATAGAAGATTTTAACCGTGCACACAATTTTTTCAATTGTTGTGCCACAGAAGTGTCATGGATAAATGAATTATCTTGTAATGAATTTTTTTTCTCTACTACTGCATTAGAATTTGTTGATGCTGGAAAATGGTTTGGAACTGATATCAACTCTACTATTGCCTCACATTTGGGTTGAAGGAAAACAAGTGCTTCAGTTGTCTTGATATCCATTCCAAACTTAAAATTCTCTGTACTTCAGTAGGTGTCAAGATCCATGTCATAGGCCCCGAGTTCTCTCCAAAAGGTGGGTAACATCTGGCTCCTACTTGGGGACAAGTGCTCTTCTCGGGGGCACTTGAGAACCTCAAAGTGTTGTCATAAAATATTCAACACGTCATCAATGCAATTCTTCTTCCCTTGTGCTTAATCACCATGTCGATTAGAGATATGTCAAATTTCAATTGTCTATATGAAGGAACTTCCTATAGTTCCAATCCAAACATAAAAGGGGATGAACTTGCTATCTTTTACAACCTTCTCTTCTCCACATTCCTCTATACAGAAAGCCTCTGAAATTTGTACATAGTCTGATTTAAAAATGCCAAGATCAGGACTTCCTTTAATGCAAGAGCCATCATCTAGGAGTTCACTTCCTTGTGACTATGGAATATTATTGTCATTGGCTACTTTTCCATGCCAAATTCCTTCACTCAAACTATTCTTTAAAATCAAGGCATCAACAAGAGAATGATCATCCTCATCTAGGGAATCATTATCAAAAGATGGGCATCTCCTATTCTCACTTCAAAATGATTTCTTGTCTAGAAAAATGGAGTGCCGCTGCTATTCAATTTTGATTATGAGTGCCCATCTCATGTTAAAATTTGTGAGACAACTACATTATTGAGGGTTCTATCATATATATAAGGGCCAACTTCTTCAACTTTAGAAAAATTTTCAGACTCATAACCAATGTATACTTCATTCAAGAAACTGATTACATTGACCATCCCAAATTCTCTTTGTTGCAATTCTTTGCCCAAATCTTCGTTCTTAGGGTTGTTTTTTGAATAATCAACAAGGATAGAAAAATCATACTTGTCAGGTGAAAATTGCAGGAGTGCTTGTGCCAAAACTTTACCAACCATTGACATGGTCGAAAATACTGCCCTCAAACTACTCTTTTGGTGAGTTTGGGACATCCTCTTCAAAGATTTTTCTTTCTTCTTCAACTATGTTCAACACATCCTCTTGATTCCCTCCATATAGGTTTAGATCTGCATTATTCTCTTCGATAAGATTGGTTAAGGAATTACTATCAGGATAATGCACATCTGTCCCCAAAGCAGTAATATCTTGTGTGGCAACAATTCTATCCCTTTCATCTTCATGATCATAACTATGATAGATGAAGTTGCATTTAAAACCCACAACATATGACCTTGTATTCATGTGGAAATTTTGTTTACATTCCTCAATCTATTTATCCAAGTCTAGGTCACTTTCTTCAATGGTGGCTTCATCTATGATGTTACCCTCTTCAAATTTTGGGCACAAATCTTAATTGGTAAATACATATTCAATGTTCAGAGGAATGATTTGAAAACTGTCATGGCCATTCTTCCAACCTGAAATATGATCTTCAACAATGTCTTCATCATCCTTCTCACAACGAGACTCTTGAGGAAAATCATCGGGTTGATTTGCTGTTCAGAAAATGCCCTGTCCATATCAACACTAGATCTGGGAGAACTAGTATAATCAAAACTACCCTTTTCAAACTCAACTTGTATTTTATTCAGGGAGTCATTTGAATTTGGTGTATCATCTAATACGTTATCTTTAGAAGCGACTAGGTTCTTGTTTTGCTGGAAGTGATCATTAAGACACATAAATAACAGGGGATCCAGTCATTGGATCGAGCAAGTTTGTTGCCAAGATATCCATGATTCTCTATGTAGAGGGGTGTCTAATATTCCTCTTCATCAACAAGCTCGTCATTTTTATGAATATTTCAGTTGAGTCATGAGAAGGGTTAAGAATAGTTAGCAAATCAAGAGAATTATCATCATACCTCTACTAGACACTGAAATGTTCATCAAGTATTGTCTCAACTATGATGTTCAAAGGCTACACACATACTGTCTTATTCTCAAGAATAATGAAACCAACAATTGATAACTTCCCTTGTTGCAGTTCTGTGATATCCTCCTCAACAATTCCCCATCATCCTTCAGAAGGTGAAGAAGACTTTCTTCTTCTTGGTATAGAATTGCCATAGACTTCTCACCAATCCCATTATCATAACTTGCAATGAACAACAAACATTTTAGGCCGTCCTCTTTAGAAAAATTGTCATCATGATTTGAAGCATCAAGATAATGTCCCTTATAATATTTATCAATGGAGGAAATATTACAACCAACATAATTCTCATTCGTATAATCACAAATATCTTCTTTGATAGTGAAAAAACTTGTTTTGAGGATAGAAACCAACATAGGTTCCTCATGGAACTCCTTCATGACCATTCTTTCATCATAACCTGTAGAATTAGCAGCTTCATCAACTTCTAGAAGGTTAAGAAGTCCTTCCTCTTGCAAGGCTGCCAATAAGTTCTGGTATGTGTCTTCAAAACTCTGAGATTTTGTACCCCAACGCTTGAGAAATTCTTCAACAAAGTTTTTGAGAGAAGTGATACTCGTTGGAATGCAAGAGAATTTGACCCAATCCTTTTTCTTTCGTCCCAACTAGAGTAAAAATGACCCTATGAAGAGATTTTGATGTCTTCCTTCGAACGTGGATACATACCTCACGAGTGACAAGATATGTGGGACAACAGAACAAGGATCATCACTAAATCTTGGTAAATTCTTATCATATTTAGGAGGAGGTTTATTTGGGTATCCTGGAATGTCCTTAATATCTAGAGTAGAATACATTTAATGTAACTCCCAAGGAGCCATCTTTCATCATGTGCAAGTTTTAACATGAGATCTTAACAATAATTAAAATTTTCATACCTTATCCCAATGGAGTCGCCAAAGTGAGTTGTAGATGCCTTCATAATGTTGCTTGTCCCACTTTACAAGCATGAAGTCTTCAAAACTTATAATAACAAGGTCTTCGTTCTTCCAGTGGAGTCGCCAGGAAAAGATATTCAATGTTGAAAACTCCTCCAATTTCATTTTCCGGGAAACAGAGTTTATCCATGACAATGACACCAAAATGTTATCACACAAACTCACACTTATAGAGATAAAGTACGAAAGCTCAAGTGAAATATGGTGTAACCAAGAGGTAGACCACTGTCACCTCACCAACCCTGTTTCACTGCAAGCCAACTCTTCCCTGGCTCAAGTAGGTTTCCCTGGATCAACATTGCTAGAACTTAGGGCAATGAAGCTTAAGGTAATGTGAAGAGTGAGTCCAAGAAAAATGGTTTTGGCAATCTTTGGGGTATAATACATGTGGTTGGAGGTATGGAGATCAATTTATTTTCATCAAGCATATGGATTCAATGCAACAACTTGAAATGCGGCTAAAATAATTAGAAGACTTGAATATTTGAATCCTAGGATTATCCAATCATATGCCTAGACTTAACCTTCTAGGAAAACAAACCTTAGAGTTTATCCACTCATAAAACCTAAGTTATGTCCTCCTTGTTTAGCATCTAGAAAAATATTAAGTGGAACTAGGTTAAACCCTAGAGTTTATCCACTCATAAACCCTATATTTCAACCTCAAGGAAAAGGTTAGGGGGATATAAAATCATAATTCCTAACTTGACCTCTTATGCTTCAACAAAATTGAGATGGACTAGACAAGGGAAGGGGATAAACAATCTTAATCCTTCCTTAGGGTTCCTAGCAAAAATTATCCAAGGAAACAAGATAACATGCACTTATCACCACTTTGATATAGCATCCACTTAGATACCATGAACATAACATAAACAATTGGAAGGAACCCTTACTAGCCAAGTCATTATGCATGAAGAAAACCCTAGAACATGAATCATCCACCAAAATAAGAAGATACATCCAAAAGTGATATCCTCAATAAAACTTCGTTAATATTCCATCCATAACACAAATCCAAGACAAAGGATACTCCAACAAATTTCAACAAATTTTAGACGTCCTAAGGGATTTCTCCCTCAAGTCTTGTGTCCAAATGAGAGGAAATGCCTCTCTATTTATAGATGTGTTGTAGCCATAACAAGTCCACCATTTATTTTGGCCCTCACATGACAAAAAAGAATGGGGCCTCCACTAATTTTACATTTGAATACCTATCCTATCTACTATCCGACATTATCTATTCTTCCTTGATCTACCTAGATAGAAATGGGAATTATTGGGAAATGTAAAAATTTTAATACAAATTATGTATTGCCTGGATTCTCTTGATCTAACAATTATATGCCACTGTTAAATACATAATCGCTTCTACAAATATTCTTGCTCAATTTAAAACATGATTGCCAATTGCAATATCAAGAAGAAAGATCAATCACACATAACACATATGCTTTTTATCGGGAAAGCATAAAGCTAAAAACCCCACTATCATATATTATGTATATATCATGGATCATGAAAAAATCTCATACAAAACTCTAA
This sequence comes from Picea engelmannii, assembly GCA_009831015.1. Classification (NCBI taxonomy): domain Eukaryota; kingdom Viridiplantae; phylum Streptophyta; class Pinopsida; order Pinales; family Pinaceae; genus Picea; species Picea engelmannii. The sequence goes on along the minus strand of WSFP011339636.1, from coordinate 9,198 downwards.
TCCAATATCTCTCAGTACAATATACAATCATCTCACACTATCATACAAAAATTGACAAATTCATGTGCCAATTTACTGCTTCCAAATAGCCTGCCTCCTCTACGCAATCCTTGCTAATGGAAATCCCTACAATGAATTACTCCCTCTTGCTTAGGCTGCACATTCCTCATGGGAACATTCAATGTGTGTGTGGTTTCATGAGTGAACTCACTAATGTCACAATTGATATTCAAACTATCCCTTTCACCTGTTATCTCAACTGGGTCTCCACTGGATCTGACATGCATGTAGTTAACAGTGGTAAATCTTCAGTTGCATGTGAGATCACTGATTGTGAATTAATTAGTAATTAATTCATTGATCTCTCACTAGTGTAAGTTCAGTTACAACTAGTACAACTGAGCTTAACTCAATTAACTGAGTTAAACTACTTCACAACTCACATAACTACACATTCAACTCTGTTACAACTTCGAATCATTCAGTTACAACTAATTCGACTTGCATGTCCCACCAGTCAACCTTTGAACTTGAATTTCCTATAGCTAACTGATTTTCCACTTCAGTTAACTATTTCCAAGTCCTTATTGAGAATATATTAATATTTATTGTCCAACTATTATTAAGGGATAATAATAGTCGACATACATCTATAAATAGAATTCACTCACCATCTATAAATAGACATCATCTATAAACAAAATTTGCTCATCATCTAAAAGTAGACTTCCACCTAAAAATAGCCTGAGGCTCCATCCTAGTGTAGGTGCATAATTTTCACTAGGATCTTCTTGTTAAATCTCAACACTCCCTCTCAACAAGAAAGGGATTATCTTTCACCCCGATCTTGTCTTTATGGTATTCAAATTTTCTCCTGGTGAGTGCCTTCGTTAGAATGTCTACATCCTGATCTTCCGTAGGAATGTACTGAAGAAACATGATCTTCCACTGCACACAATACCTGATATGATGACACCGTATATCTATATTCTTAGATATATCATGAAACACATGATTAATCGAGAGTTTAATGCAACTCTTATTATCACAATGAATCACTGTCGGATCTAAATGAGAACCAAACAAACCAACCAAGATCTTTCTCATCTAGATAGCCTCACATGAAGCTTGACTCACTACCATGTATTCCGCTTCCATTGAACTGAGTGCCACGGATCTCTGTTTCCTGTTGTACCAAGAAACAACTGTAGATCTGATAGTAAATATCCGCCATGATGTGCTCTTTCTGTCTGTTGGGCTGCCCACCTAATCTGCATTCGTGAAGCCATGCAACTTCACCTCATCTGTCTGTCTGTACCATAAGACATACTTATATGTTCCCCTCAAGTATCTTAGGACATGCTTACCCACATTCCAAAAGAGCTTGGTAGGATTAGCCATCGCTTGACTCAGCTGGTTAACCGCATAGCAAATGTCCAGTCTCGTGTTCATTAGATACATTAGAGAACCCACTAATTGTTGATAGACAGTAGCATCCACTACCTCTCCAGAAGTAGCATCCTCTTTCCTCCAGTTTCATGGAAGAGGAGTATCCATGGGTTTGCATCTCTCCATGTGAAACTTTGATGCAGGAGCATCGCTCCCAAGCCATCCAGCCAGCACAACGTGCATTCAATGAAGAAGGAGAGGCGCAACCCTCTCATTTCAAATTTTGAATTTGGAAGTTGTATTAAATGTTTGTAAGGTTGGTAGAGCCAAATCCATGCCTTTAAGCAGGTTGTAGTTAGTGACACCTTTAATGGCCGATAGCATGGGGATCTAACTCCGATTCGGATTAGATGGCCCATTCAATGTAATTCATTGTAATTAATGAGAGTTGGTGAGGATGGAGGGAAGAGCTCGAGGAGCCCCTCTTTGTAAAAAGATCTTAGATCTTATTTTGAGTTGGTTGGTAGAGTTTGGAGAGTTAGTAGAGTCAAGAGATAGGAGAGCTATGCGATAGTTAGAGTGGAGGAGAGAAGGATTTGAGACTTTGTCAAAGTCTGAGCTCAAGAACACCTTGTAAAAGAGGCATTTCATATTAATATAAATAGTAGATTTCCTGCATGAGTTTCTATGTGTCTTTATGTGTTTATGAATGTCTTTGTGTGTTCTTTATATGCTGTAGATGTGCATCTGCAGGGAAAGATAGGTTCTTCTATCTGTGGGTTCTTTGATTTTAGGTTTGGGGTTCTTTGAGGCTTCATGCAAAGAGGGTGTGACAGAACGCTGCAGGTTCTGAAAGCTAGTGCATAGATGCACTCCTGAATTCTGTGAAATTTGGGTAAGGACGTGCCAAGAGGACGCACCAGTTGAAGTCATTGACTCAAGGAGAATCCTCAAGGTTGTTGAATACCTTGGAGGTAAGACTGTGTAGAAGAGAGCATAGGACAGACCAAAATCATTGAGGGATTCTGTAGAAGCTCTTCCAGGAGGGCATTGAGCAGGTGCATAGAAGACACATAGAAGACAAAATTTCTGAGAAATCTATAAGGCTCTTCCAAGAGGGAATCAAGCGAATGCACAGGATGCATTAGGAGAAGAACTCTATTTTGATTTCATTAAGAAGATAGAATCACTGAGGATTATGGAAACTCTATCAGGTGGGCATTGAGTTGGTGCAGGAGGGCACAAGACTGACAGAATTACTGAGGGATTCTGAAGAAGCTCTGCCATGAGGGCATTGAGTAGGTGCTAGAGTGCACAAGGAGAACTCCTTTGAGTTCTGGAACAGAGAAACATCCAAGGAGGACAAATATTAGGAGGGACAACACCTTAGAATACATGCGGTAGCTAAGGATATAGGCTTCGAAGCAGGGGGCAAAGGCCGAGGCCTTTGATAATTGGAAAATCTTCTAGGTTCAGGAAGAAGGAGTGTAAGCTCAACGAGGAGCTACAACTTCCATTGGATCGAGCAGAGGATGAGATTAGGACCGTTGAAGTTTCATGTCCAGAAGTAACAGAAGAGTGCAGCGGAAGAGAATAGATCTGGGCCATCAGATCTAGCCCAGATAGCCGATAGCCATCGAATCTATGTGAAGGTGCACATGAGTTAATATCGCATATGAGCTGAGCAGAGGCTCATAAAAGTACCAAAACAACGAACACATAGAGATTTCAGAGTTCGAGGATCAGAGCATCAAGGGGTCGTGGAATCGCTGCATCATGATCTCCCGATCTGTGAAGTCCCGAAGGAATCGAGACTGTCCATCACTCAGAGGACATGTGGCGATAATCAGAGGACCCATTGGGGTTTTGGATATCGGGAGACAGAGAGGTAGAAGTTTGGGAAAGAGGAAGTCCCGACTCATGTATTCCCGAAGACATCAGAGTTGTCCATCTGTAGAGGACACGTGTCATAAGATCCTTGTATTTTGGGGATTCAGGCATCGAAGAGTGGAACAGAGGAGTCTTCAACTTCGCAACTTGCAAAGTCCCGAAGTGATCAGGGTCGTCCATTTGTGGAGGATACATGGGAGTGATCGGGGAACTACTGGGATTTCGGTTATCGGGAGTTCGAAGGACCAGGGATCAATGTCATTGGGGTCGCAAGTCTCAAAACAATGAGAGTATTGAGACCATCCAAAAGGAGGACACATGGTGGTGATCGAGGCATCGAGAAAATCCCAGAAAGGGTTATACTAGGTTTCAGCATACCGGGGATCCCGTAGATGAGAGTAGAGAAAAGGGTTGCAACAGAGATCACGAAGTCCTAAAGCGCGAAACCCCAAAGCGTTGAAGGGATGCGATAGGAAGCTGACATTTCAACATACCGGGGATTGGGATTTTGGAAGTCCTAGAGACAAGGAATCCTAGATCTTGGGGATGAAAACCCCAAAGTCACGAAACACGACATAGAGAGGAGTGGGGCTGCGGTCACACCTGGTATCGAGATATCGAGATTTGACATTTCGGGGATCCCACAGACGTAAATTCTGAACACTTCACATCGAAAGTCTTAAAGTCACGAAATGCGATGCATCCTTTGGAGGAGAAAGTAGCCAAGGATTTTGGCATTTTGGGGATCGACTTTTTGGCTGTTCTAAGGAGCAGGAGTTGGGCACTTGACATCGAAAGTCCTGAAGTCGTGAAACGTGACATACCTTCGGAGTTAGGCTGTGGTCATGAAGGAAGCGGTCACATGGATGAGATGTGGGCCAGGACTAATTGTTGTTAAATCCTATTTTGACATTCGACATTTCGACATATTGGGTTTCGGAGGATCGAGGGGGAAAAGACTCTCGACAACAAGACTCGCAGAGTCCCGAAATCAAAAATCCCTTTTTCGGGAAAAGGTCGAGGTCATGTTGGAGGCTGTGAGGAATTTGAAGGACCTGTGGATCGAATGTTGAGGTTCTGATAGGGATCTGAAAGAGCTGCTTCAGCTTAGGGAATACTTGAAATGATCCTGTGAGTGGATCTCGACCCGAGGGCTGCAAGTCTTCATCACCAAGTGGTATTAGAGCTTGACTCTATTTGTATATTGTAGGCAGAGGAAGTGAGAGGAGAAAGAGTACTCTGATACACATCAGTTTGGTATCAGAGGAAGGCAAAGTATTGAGACTCTGTGGTGATTGCTCGCAGGTACGCAACAGTCAAGAAGACAGTCGGGAGGATTGTAGGGGATGTTGGAAGCACTCAGGGTTGCAGAGTGACAGTAGCAAACTTGCCAGGAGGGCAGGTAGAAGGTATAAAATGGATACTAAAGGCCATAGATGCGATGGAAAGAAGATCCATCAGTAGCCAAGCAAAGCTGAGATGGATAAAGAGCTCACCGAGATCAGAGAAAGGATGGAGGAACTTGCACTGTAGATGTAGCAGGATGCAAGATCACATTGGGTGTATGAATGGCCCATCAGGACGAAGGTAAAATGGCCAGTCAGGAGATTGGTGGCCAAAAGACAACAGAGGTTGATAAGAGGATGGCCGAGGCAGGCTGAAATCCTCAGGAATGATGAGGAGGAGATGGTTCAGGTATGTGAACTGAGATCACTGGATTATATCAGAGACTTCCATGTGTGCAGAGAATGCCAAGAGGGAAGAACATAAATTTCCAATTTCCAGGAGGGCAATGAGATGAGATCACTGCGGGATCTCATAGACTGTCAAGAGGACAACATGGAAATTTCATGTTGCCAAGAGGGAAATAAGATGAGATCCAAGGCTCTCATAGACTGCTAAGGGGGCAGCAAAGAAATCCCATATTTCCAGGAGGGAAAGGGAGAGAATATGAGGTCAGAGCTGAGATCATATCAACAAGGACAACTAACAGAGGAGAAGGATCAGAAGGACATTCTGATCATTGGAGGAATTCATATATTCCTGCCATCAAGACCAGTCGAGGAAAGAGTCTGTGTTGTAGATGCAACAACGGGGGAAAGACATCCAGCTGTGACTGTCGGATAAATGGAGCAGACATCAGAGGCTACCCAAGTAGAGGAAGATGAGGATTCTGAGGAATGGCTCAACATTTTCAGCCAGGAAGCTGAGAAGACTGCATCATTGGAGCTTGTAGCAGAAAAATAAGACGAGGTAGACATCATGAGCTTTGCTGATCTGTGTGAGAAGATTAAAGACCTGGAGAGAAGGGTGATAGTGAAGAGAATGCACATCCAACATATGAAGTTGGAAGAATATGCACGAGGAGAATACTAGCCCAAGGAGCAGCTGGGAGAGGTTGGACTTGAGCCAACACAAAGAGATATGGCAGTAGCAGAGTTGTCACAGAGAAAAGCTGAGCAACAACTCAATGATAGGACTGCGAAGCTGAGGTTTGCAATAGAATGGACACTTAATGCCACAGAGGATGAAGAAGATGGCATGGGAGATTTGGTAAATCTACCCACTGATGAGGAAGAATTGCAGTAGAGGAGACTGCCTAAACAGATCCAACCACTGAAGCAGCTGGATGAGGAGATTGAGAAAATCCAAAAGCTGATGGTCAGATCAGTAGAAGCTGCCAGTGAAGGGAAGTTGATCAGAAGGGAGACAGTAGTAGCAGTAGAGCAGTGGAAGCAACAACAACAACAGAGCAGTGGAGCAGATGAACAACTCTAGAGGACTGTTTGGGATCCAGGAGGATTTCAACAGTGGCGATGGAGAGCTCATGAGCAAGAATCATGAATTTTTTGTAGCACAAGAGTATGATGTAGGAGCATATCTCCCAAGCCAGCCAGCTAGCACAATGTGCATTTAATGAAGATGGAGAGGCACAACCCTCTCGTTTCAAATTTTGAATTTGGAAGTTGTATTAAATTTTTGTAAGGATGGTAGAGCCAAATTCGTACCTTTAAGTAGGCTGTAGTTAGTGATGCCTTTAATGGCTGATAGCATGGGGATCTAACTCTGATTCGGATTAGATGGCCCATTCAATGTAATTCATTGTAATTAATGAGAGTTGGTAAGGATGGAGGGAAGAGCTCGAGGAGCCCCTCTTTGTAAAAAGATATTAGATATTATTTTGAGTTGGTTGGTAGAGTCTAGAGAGTTAGTAGAGTCAAGAGATAGGAGAGCTTTGTGAGAGTTAGAGTGGAGGAGAGAAGGAGCTGAGACTTTGTCAAAGTCTGAGCTCAAGAACACCTTGTAAAGGAGGCATTTCATATTAATATAAAGAGCAGATTTCCTGCATGAGTTTCTATGTGTCTTTATGTGTTTATGAATGTCTTTGTGTGTTCTTTATATGCTGTAGATGTGCACTTGCAGGGACAGATAGGTTCTTCTATTTGTGGGTTCTTTGATTTCAGGTTTGGGGTTCTTTGAGGCTTCATGCCAAGAGGGTGTGACAGAACGTTGTGGGTTCTGAAAGGTAGTGCATAAATGCACTCCTGAATTCTGTGGAATTTGGGCAAGGACATTCTACGAGGGCGCACCAGCTGAAGTTACTGACTCAAGGAGAATCCTCAAGGTTGTTGAATACCTTGGAGGTAATATTGTGTAGAAGAGAGCACAGGATAGACTAGAATCATTGAGGGATTCTGTAGAAGCTCTGCCAGGAGGGCATTGAGCAGGTGCATAGAAGGCACAAAGAAGACAAAATTTCTGAGAATTCTGTAAGGCTCTGCCAAGAGGGCATCGAGCGAATGCACATGATGCATTAGGAGAACTCTATTTCGAGTTCATTAAGAAGACAAAATCACTGAGGATTATGGAAACTCTGTCAGGTGGGCATTAAGTTGGTGCAAGAGGGCACAAGACTGACATAATTACTAAGGGATTCTGAAGAAGCTCTGCCAGGACGGCATTGAGTAGGTGCTAGAGTGCACAGGGAGAACTCATTTGAGTTTTGGAACAGAGAAATGTCCAAGGAGGAAAAATCTCAGGAGGGACGGTGCCTTAGAATACAGGTGGGAGCCTAGGATATAGGCTTTGAAGCAGGGGACAAAGGTCGAGGCCTTTGATAATTGGAAAATCTTCCAGGTTCAAGAAGAAGGAGCGTAAGCTCAACGAGGAGCTACAAATACCGTCAGATCGAGCAGAGGATGAGATCAAGACCGTTGAAGTTTCATGTCCAGGAGTAGCAGAAGAGTGTAATGGAAGAGAATATATCTCGGCCATCAGATCTAGCCTAGATAGACGATAGCCATCAGATCTGGGAGAAGGTGCACACAAGTTAATCTTGCATATGAGCTGAGCAGAGGCTCATCAAAGTTACAAAACAACGAACACATCGGGATTTTGGAGTTCGGGGATCAGAGCATCAAGGGGTCGTGGAATCGCTGCATCGTGATCTCCCGATCCACGAAGTCCCGAAGGAATCAAGACCATCCATCACTCGGAGGATGCGTGCAGGTAATCTGAGGACCCATTGGGGTTTCAGATATTGGGAGATAGAGAGGTAGGAGTTTGGGAAAGAGGAAGTCCTGACTCACGAAGTCTCAAAGACATCAGAGCCATCCATCTACGGAGGACATGTGTCACAAGATCCTCATATTTCGGGGATTCGGGCATGAAAGAGCGGAGCAGAGGAGTCTTTGACTTCGCAACTTGCGAAGTCTCGAAGTGATCAGGGCCGTCCATCTGTGGAGGACACGTTGCAGTGATTAGGGAACTACCAAGAGTTCAAAATACCAGGGATCAGTGCCATTGGGGTTGCAAGTCCCGAAACACCTAGAATATCAGGACCGTCCAATAGGAGGACACGTGGCGGTGATCAAGGCATCGGGAAAATCCTCAAAATGGTTATACTGAGTTTCAACATGCCAGGGATCCCATAGACGAGAGTAGAGCAAAGGGTTGCAATGAAGATCGCGAAGTCTTGAAGCATGAAATCCTGAAGTGTTGAAGGGACGCGATAGGAAGCCGACATTTCGACATACCAAGGATTGGGATTTCAGAAGTCCTAGAGACAAGGAATCCGAGCTCTTGGGGATGAAAACCCCAAATTCACAAAATGTGACATAGATAGGAGTGCGGCTGTGGTCACACCTGGTATCGAGATATCAGGATTCGACATTCCGGGGATCCCCCAGACGTAAAGTCGGAACACTTCACATTGGAAGTCCTGAAGTCATGAAATGATACACATCCTTTGGAGGAGAAAGTAGCCAAGGATTTTGACATTTCGGAGATCGACTTTTCGGCTGTTCTGAGGAGCAGGAGCCGGGAACTTGACATCGAAAGTCCTGAAGTCGTGAAACATGACATACCTTCAAAGTTAGACTGCGATCATGAAGGAAGCGGTCACATGGATGAGATGTGGGCCAGGACTAATTGTCGCTAAAGCCTATTTTGATATTTGGCATTTTGGCATATTAGGTTTCGGAGGATCGGGGGGGCAAAGACTCTCAACAGTAGGACTCGCGGAGTCTCAAAATCTGAAATCCCTTTTTTAGAAAAATGTCGAGGTCGTGTTGGAGGCCATGGGGAAGTTGAATGACATGTGGATCGAATGTTGAGGTTCTGATAGGGTTCCAAAAGAGCCGCTTCAGCTCAGGGAAGATTTGAAATGATCCTGTGAGAGGATCTCAGCCCAAGGGCTGCAGGTCTGCATCACTAAACTTACCCAGTATCTCCCTTGCATACTTTCCTTGAGACACAAAAAGTTCACCATCTTGCTGCCATATTGCAATCCAAGGAAATAATGATGAAGGCCCATATCCTTCATCTCGAACTCCTTTGCAAGGTCCTCCTTGCATGAGTGTATCAGCTGCTCATCACCAGTCAGTATTAAATCATCAACATAAATAACAATGATTAAAA
>ML844679.1:29368-42505 GCA_009831015.1 Picea engelmannii | reverse complement strand
GTTAGAAAAGCTAAAAATAGCATAAATCCAAAATTGGCGGACTCCCGCTCCAACAAACGCGCCAACTGTTTGTATTAAACATCAGGGGTTGACGTGGTCACATGCATAGGAAAACAAACCGTTTAATACCCGAAACTCCGCGCACAAATAACCAATGGTCGGTCACATATCATATGGCATATAACTATGTATTATAACATTTTAAACCACGAACCCCCGCGCACCAAACCGGAGAGCATGGTCGTATGCACAAACATATAACCGTGGTTTTATAATTGTAAATCCCAACCATAACTTTAAACGCGCACAATGTGTTTTAAACCGCGCGTATAAACATTACAATGGTCACATTGCAATGTCAACATGACCACAGTTAAAATAAATGTAACCGCCCCGCCATAGTATCAATATACGGTCACATTATAACTATATAACCGCGCGTTTAATAAAAACACTCCCGCGCAATCCGGAAGGCAGGGTTGTATGGTGTAACGCCGAAACCGAGGGCTGGGGCTAGGCCCCAGCCCTACCCCCGCCGACCATAACATAATTGCGCATTTAAATATAATGTTTCCCGCTTTCTTCACAAGTAACAAATGGCGGAAAGTTGGCTAGTGCAAATTTGTTAAGTCGTAGCCAAATGGGAGGTCCGGGGGTCGAACCCCGCGGCCTCCAAAACTTTTTAATAAACCCAAATTGAACAAAATTGAAGGGACACGTGGCGCCCATGGATTGGGCCACGTGTCTCTTTATTACTTGCCATAAATCGGACACGTGTCAATACCGCATTGGTCCAATTGTTAACCAATCAAAGATTGCCACGTCATCCAACCGCCACGTCACCTCTGCCCTGTCATCATGATGGTACGGCCCTGCCACGTGGCCGTACGGACTGCCCAGTCAGCACTTTTTTACCTGTTTGGCGAATCGAACAGATCGCGATAACTTTCGCTCCCGATGTCCGTTTGAGACGAAACGAATTGCGCTGGGTTCGTGACGACGAGGGCTACAAACCCATTTGTTTTGAGGAAATTCTGAGAACTTTCATTTTTGAGGTAAAATTTGACCCCTGGTCCAGATTCTGATCACCAGGCCTGGTTTACACTGGTCTTTCATGGTGTTTGGAGCCCTTGGCCCTCTCTAGGCTCTTCACATTTTCTTGGGGCACTCAACTCAATTCTACCTTCAACCAGAGCACATTATGCTGCACCAAAGGGTAAGGCCACAAAGAGGTTCTCCATGGCATCCTCCTCAACCCTGTACCTCTGCTTCTCCCCCTGGTTCTCCCTCCACGTTCTCCTCACCGCCTCTGCAGCCCGAGATGGAACCTCTCGCCTCCTCCACCCCGCCTGCCTCTCAATTCGAATGCCTAGTCATCACTGATAGCTCGTTGGGCTCTCTTTCGTGATTTCCTACTGCCCCACCGAATTCTAGAACCAAAGAACCTTCTTTTGCACCGACAGTTTGCTCCTCCCATCCACCCTTGGGGGTACCACCTCTTCTTCAAAGTGCCCGACACAGTGCATACTCATCTACTGACTTCATCCCTGATTCGCAGCTAAAAGATAGTTTATCCATTCTCTATGGACTGGTCTTCGAGCTCCGTCAGGGAATGGAGGACCTCCAATTCTGACTGCAGCTTATGGATGGGAATACCTCGACCCCCCTTCAAATCCTATCCACCTTCCAGGATGATTTCCCCTCCACTCCAACAGGCGTGGCTTCAGCAGAGGTACCCCATGCAGAGGGTGACGATAGGAATGATCAGACGCAACGTTTAGCAGGGGTCGTTGTGGTGCAGGTCACGCATGAGGACACGGAGGCTGCGATAGCTACAGGCCTTCATGCGTACAGTTCGCCTGGAGACACCCTGCCAGCTGCCAACATGGACGAGAGAAACGTGGACGCTGACATGCATTTGGAAGGCAAAGGGACACCCATCAAAGAGGAAACTTGGTACGCGACCTATCAAGCCACTTGGCTAGGTTACTCGCCAAGTGTCTGACCCCATAGGGGTCCTGTTCTCTTTACTAGTTTATTTTCTTAGCTGTAGCATAGTCAGCTTAGTTCTATTTTCGAAGACTGTCAGACTGTAAACTACTAAACTTACTTGGCTGGCTGAACTGGTTTCCCCTCTATTGGGGCAGTTCAGTAACTACAGCATGATTTTTTTCAAGTTTTTGTACCTCTGGTCTGGTTTTTTGAAGGCCCTATATATATTAAATCTCTTACTTAAAAAAATAAAAAATTGTGCCCGGGTCATTCCCGGAAAAATAGTCTTCTTATTAATGCTCTTATTCTTGCCACTCAAGAATTTTGACCAAGGAAAGACTTCCAAGGAACATCAAAAGAAGATTAGAATCATAAAAAATCCATTCTTGGAAGTTTCTCTAGTTCTTTTTATCTTTTCAAAAGTTGATTTGTGGTTGTCACAAGGCAGAGCGACGTTGTCACACCCTGCATTTGATCCCCCTGCGTCGATTCCAGATCGTCACAGTTCGCGATACTATGGGCCTGTAACTATATGAAAGCGTAGGTACCCCCCAAAAAATGACCCAAACCAATAAAAACAAAATTTTAAACCATGATGGAGATGGTCTGCGAAATGATCCACTAGGCACTCCGGAATCGACAGTTGAAATTTGGGAAGAAAAGAGGGTTTTGGGCACTATTTGGGTAAATTTGCAAATGAAATGGTAAAAGTGTTGGTTTGGCCAATTTTATTTTTTTTTACCATATTTTATTTCAAAATTAAATTATTTTTTATATTCTACCCATGCCCTAAAGTCTAACAACTTTGTGAAGTGTTTTCTTTTACAGATTAAAAGTTCTAAGGACGAGATGTTTGACTAAGGTCCACCATTTTTTTTATTTTTTTTGTTTGTTTTTCTTATGAACAATTGCTTTTAGGGTTTTTTAGGAAAAACCCCGAGCACAATCTTAATTATTTCTCATGCTCATGAAACCATGAGAATGCAATCAAGTAATATTTTGTCATTTTTTTGAACTCGCTTTGGTAATACAAAAAACGAACCCTATGGAGTATCCTTTAAGCTCTTTCCAAGCTCCCTACACACGAAAATATAGTTGAGCAACCTTATTATTTTCATGCTTGTAAAATTATTTGAAGAAAGTGTTTGATGAGCGGTATATTATCTCTTTTTCGGTCTCATCAAACTAACTTACGAAAAAGGACCTTATAGAGTTCTCTTTAAGTGTTTTTTAGACTCTCTAAACATGAAAAACCCCTGAGTTTTCTTTCTTTGGACTCGTTAAACAAGCATATAAATATTGATATGGGATCGAACCACTCCTTCTTAGGGTTCGTTAAAAATACTCGGAGGGACTCATCCGAAGGATGATCTTACATCACAAGAATATGTTATTCTCCTAAAGCTTGTGTAAAAATAAAGAGGTACTCGCTAGAAATGGTGGGAGGAAATTGGGAAGAAATGTGTTGTTGTATTTGTGTTAGTGGTTGTAAAGTCGCTCTTGAACATGACACCCCCCTTCATCACTGTATATGGGTTGGGAAATCCATTTGTCTCTCATTTGACCATCCAAAAGTTAATATGTTGGGTCCTCCTTTGAGTCAATGCTACCAAGACAATCGTAATGTCATTCATATATTCAAGAGAATTCCAACCTAAACAATCCTTCTATCGAGTCAACCATTTTTAGTTATAAAGTTTCTACCATGTCAACCTTCCCTGAGTCAATTCCAAATCACTTCATACTTTGATATACTTCAAATATATTACGTATTTCGTGTCATTGATGGGGGATACATCAAGGCCCTCCTATGACGAGTCTTTTCTTGTCAAATTCAACTCATTATCTGGGAAAAATACTTACAAATCACATAGTACCTTGGAGCCTTCATGCCTCAATGGCAAGTCTCTTCGCTTCCAATAATGGGTTCACATCATTGACCCCTGATTGGAAGACTCCATTGAGTGTTCAACTTCAACTCATTCATTCACATTCGTTCGATTGTAATAGAGTACCTTGGGAGTCATTGACATCAATGGTGATTTCCCTCGCACTTGTTAATGGTTTTCATTAATGACCGGTAATCAAGTGGTTTCTACCATGTTCGACTCTGACACCTATAATCACATGGATAAATTCGTACTTAAAGACGATGGAATTGAAGACACTGGATCTCATCATATTAGTACATGTTGCGATGGAGTATTCATAAGTTTTTACTGACATATAGATCCACTATGTATGTCTCGTGGCTATGTCCGAATTTGAATTATTTTAGAGCATAGATGCATAGTGTATTCCTCGTGGCTATGTTGAATCATGATTACATGGATCCACAATGTATGTTTAGTGGCCATAACTCACTTGAAACTTATGATTAGAGTCACTTGTAGTGTGAGTATGGGAATGCCTACCTCAGAAAATGGTATATTATTATGCATATGCTTGATTGTTTGTAGGTTCCTGATCAATGCACTCCTTGTTTCAACACACACATTCTACAAATATTTGAGTTGTCACAGGTTGTAGCTTCATACTTTGGGGGGAATTATGTTACACATTATTTTTGTCACCCCAGTAATCAACTGACGACATGTGATTAACTCACTTCCATGTTCCCTGGAAATTTTAAAAGAGACTTTCTCCAAGAGAAAAGTGGTTTTATTTTCCTCCCTCAAAATCTATGACAAGGAAGATCATCGCACCATGCTCTATGCTTGGGGTGCGACGATGCTTGATTGTCGCACTCTGCACCAAATATGTATTTTGGCTTCATCGTAGGATTCCTATGCATAGGGTACAATGATGCTTAAACAAGGGTAAAGTCAAAATTCATGAATTTTCTAGAAGGGAATCTTCTAGAAGATGAGGTGGCCTCTAATCGGTTTGGATCTTACTCGCTTCTTTGATTTAGTGGGATCATCCTAATCTCCTCATCTATCCCTATTTCACCCTATATAAATAATCTATCTCTCATGGAAAAGGCTCAGGTTGACAAGGCTAAGGTTTTCATTGTTGATTAATTGGGTTGGTTTTCACTGATGTCAACCCTTGAAGAAAGTTTGGTAGCGAATTCTAATAGCACAATGGTTTGGGTAATGGACCCAAGTTTGTTTGATGGATAATGGTACGAGTTTTGATATGTTTTCATGGAATACTATTCTCGATGGATATTACATGTCATGTCATTTCCAGTGGTATGTGGAATGTCACATAACTCCTCACGGTTAGAGAGTTATGGACATGTGAAGTTGGAGAAAGGTTTGGGTAATGGACCCAAGTTTGTTTGATGGATAATGGTATGAGTTTTGATATATTTGTAGGTAATAATAGTATAGATTGATATTACATTTCATTCCATTTCCAGTGGTATGTGGAACATCACATAACTCCTCACAGTTAGAGAGTTATGACCATGTGAAGTTGGAGAACCCTCATGAGTCATCTAGAAGCCCAAAGGTCAAATTAGTCAAAGTCGTTTAAGAGATTTTAGAAATTAAATAATAAAGTGAAGTGATGAGTGTACTATAAGTCAAAGTGAATAAAAAATAAATTATTTAAATAATAAATTTAACGGAGAAATTACTAAGTTGACAAGTGGTTAGAAGTGGGTTAACCCTAAAATAAGGAAAGTGGGTTAAGATGGTTAAAAGGTAACCCCTTGAGGAAGCTACATGAAAGTATAAATAAGAGGCAAGGCTCTCTCATTTTAATCACACTTGATAATATTGAATATCTATATGTGACTGAGGTAACCAAAGGATATCTAGGCCTGATTTCAGAGGGAAGGTGAAGTAAAGAAGGCTGAAATTCAAGGGAGGATAAATTCTTTTGATGATGCTTTCTAAGGTATGTTATTTACAGGTCATCTCACTATTTTCGCAATAAAGTTTTTTATAGAATGATTTATACTATGAAATTGGGAGTCCATTGAGGACAAATCCAATTAGTTTTGATACAAATTTCATCTTGTGTGTCGTTATATTTTTGGAGTTACACGACATGGAAAATAGGGTTTGTGGCTAGTCCTGAAACTAGTCTAAAACAAGTGTTTCGGGTAAAAACGTCATAACTTATTCATAACAAATCCAAATTCAGTAAGACAAAATGTAATGGTTATAGTACAATCAATAGTATTATGTGTACAATTTTCATATCCATACAACAAATATTTCGTGCAGGGAACGCTCTACAAGTTCACTCTCTAGAATAAGGCAGAATTAAACAAGGTATGTCATTTTTGCTATAACTCATTTTCTGAGAGGTTCCAAGTAGTGAAGTCTAGAGGAATTGCATAAAATACACTGAAGAACATTGTGTACCATTTTTATATATTTATTCATTACAGGTACATAGTTATGATTATTTCAAGTTAGGGTTGTTGACTAATCCAAAATTAGTCATGTGAGACTAACGTAAAGTTTGATGAAAATGTTACTCTCTTATTGTTAAATTTAAGGAAGATTTGTAGGTATGTGATCTTATACACTAGGTCTATTATAGAGTTACAAATCATATTTGGATGATGAAATTGATGAGGTCTTTTGGTTGAGGTACATGTTGGGTACATGGTTGAGACAAGTAGTTGATGAGTTGGAAAATGCATGAGATATATAGTTGATGGTGTTGGTACATCTTGATGAGTCATAGTTGATGAGTATTTGATACATGATTGGTACATACTTGGTACATGGTTGGAGGCACTTTTTAGTAGTATTGTTGACACATGGTTTATGGATGATGTAGCATACTTGTATTGGTATATTATTAGAAGCACATATTGATCTTGGTGATGATTATGAGTGGTTGTGTTATGCTTGGTTGATGCACATATTTGAGAGTTGTCTTGGTGATTGATCTTGGTGAGTATATCTGATTTGGTTGATAAGATTGATGAGATAGGTTGTTGTGATAGGTTTTTTGGAAAGGTTTTTGTGACATGTTATTTGTACAGATTTGGTGCATGGTACAGGTTGGGGTACAGGTTGGTGAATGGTTGATGCACTTGTTTATGGTATAGGTTGATTACATATTTTTTGGTATAGGTTGGTGCATGGTTGATGCACTTATTTATGGTGCAGGTTGATTACAGGTTGAGGTGCAGGTTGGTGAATGGTTGATGCACTTGTTTATGGTACAGGTTGATTACAGATTGTTTGGTACAGGTTGGTGCATGGTTGATGCACTTTTTTATGGTATAGGTTGGTGCATGGTTGATGCACTTTTTTATGGTACAGGTTGAGGTACAGGTTGATGCATGGTTCAGGTTATTGGTACAAGTTGTTTCGTATAGGTTGATTGGTACAAGTTTACAGCAGTATATCTCATAGTGATAGTGTGAAAGTGGTTACATCATTCTACTTATATGTCAGGGCGGCTGGATGGGGCAAGGACAGGTGGTTGTAGCCACCTTCTAGTTGTAGCCAGAGAACACAGGGGTTTGTGGCCTCCTTCTGGTTGTATCCAGAGAATTCGGGAGTTGGAGCTTACCTTATGTTGTAGAATGAGAAATTAGGGGGTTGGAGCCTCCTTCTAGTTGCAGCTGGAAAACAAAGGACGTTGGTGCTTCCAATGAATGTAATTCTTAAAGACATATAAGAAAAAGAATTATGTGGTTTTCTTTTGGGTTTCCACGTAAAAACACTAGTGTACTGTGTATGTGTATGATTGCTCATTTGTTCATTATTTATTTACTCTGCAACTATTGGATGATAATGCTACATTGATATAACACTTTCATATTGTGGTTAAAAATGAGTGAATTTCTCTATTACTGATTCACCCCCCCTCTTAGTAATCCAACATGCATATGCATGAAGAGTTCTGCTATAGATTATACTTGAGATAGATTTGATTTAGCTCTCTAAGTCATATTGTGGATCTTCTTCATCAAAAGAATTGGAGCAAAGGTGTGTGTGTTGGAGAAAAGAGCCATTGAAAGAGATCTTGCAATGTCAAGGCATGGGTTTTATTCTCCACTTTCCATTTTAATATAATACAACAATACATTTCTTCCCTATAAAGGTGTCTGGGATTTTATTGTATAACTCCTTGATCTTATACATAGAATTCATTGGAATATATATATCTTTGTCCTCTCTCTCTTTGTTGGTTTTTTCTTCTTAAACAGGTTCACCATTCGGCAAATCCAAAGATGGAGTGACAAGGATGACACTAATGAGGATCAAGCATCATGTAAAAGGTATGTATCTCATTCCTCTCTGAACTATTTTATATGACAATGGAATCTAAGGTAAAGTTTGTATTATGTCTTGTTTTGTTCTAGCTTCCTATGGAAGTTAGGGAGATTAGTTTGTGTCCGCACTTACTGACTTGTCTGAGAACAATGTTACATTTTGGTCTTAGAAGTTTGTTCAGATGATGTTATGGTGTAGAATTCCCTAGCGTGAGTAGTCGGGGGTGTTACAACTTTCACATATGAATGTATGCCTTTCGGACTCATTAATGTTGGTGCTTCCTTTCATAGATATATGGAAATAGATTTTGATGATTTAATCAGAATTATAATTCAAATTTGTATTGATGAATTAACCCTGTATTCAAAAATATGAGAAAACCATTTCGAACATCTTAGACATCTATTCTTACATTGTTAGAAATATGGTATGTCAATGAATCCAACAAAGTCTATTTTCAGTGTCACATGTAGAAAATTGCTTGGTCATTTAGTTTCATATTATGGTATCGGTATTGATCCAAAAAGAATAATGTCTATCAACAATCTCCCATCTCCTACCTCAAAAAAGGAAATTCAATCTTTTATGGGAAAAATCAATTTTGTAAGGAGATTCATTCCCGATTTCGCTAATATGGTTAAACCTATCCACAATCTATTGAAGAAAGACCAAATATTTTCCTAGACTCCAAATATTAAAAAATATTTTTTTGATATATAAGATGTTATAATTTCCTTTCCTCTCTTGGTTGAACCTGATTTTTCAAAAGAATTCATCATTTACAAAAATTCCATTGAAGAAGCTATCTCTGCAATTCTTCTTCAGAAAGATGATGAAAACACAGAACATCCAACAGATTTTATGAGTCAAATTCTATCAGATGATGAGTTGAAATATACATTAATCAAGAAGCATGTGTTTTCTCTCATAAAATATATTGAAAAATTTCGACACTTCATTCTTATTAAGCATACTGAAGTTAGAGCCCCTTTTCCTATTGTTAAATTTTTGTCATCCCAAACTTTTTTGTTAGGAAAATTGGAACATTTGCTTCCTAAGATACAAGAACAATATTTAATGATCACAACTACCAATACGATAAAGGGACTTGATTTAACACTGGCTCAGCATGTTGAACCATGATGCATTTATGAAAATAAAGAGGAATCCTTATAGGATTTATTTTTGATTGAAAATGAAAATATTGATCTTGACAATCATCCTTGGTATCGAGATATTATTTGTTATCTTCAAAATGAGCGTTGCCCCAAATGCCTTGAAAATCATGAATGAAAGAGGCTTTGACTTGAAACTTCCAAATACCTCATTCTAGGTTCTCTTTTGTTTTGTAGAACCCCTGGTGGATTATTGTTGAGATGTATTTATGGTACAACAATTCATATTATTCTCACAAAGATTCATGGAACTGTTGAATATGATATGCACATTGGTGGACACTTTGTTTTTAAAGATATTGTGCATAAAATCCTAAGGATTGGTTATTATTGGCCCTCCTTCTTTAAATACTCATACAATTTTGTACAAGCTTGTAATGAGTGTCAAAGGGCTATTGGTAGAGAAAAGTGTTTTTCTATTCCTTTACAACTAGTCATACCTGACTTTCCATTATCTAAATGGGGATTATACTTCATTGGAACAATTAATACTCCTTCTATGGTTCATGTTTTTATCCTAACTGCTACATATTATTTTACGAAGTGGACTGAAGCAGTTCCCCTCAAACATGTCAAAGATTAACAAGTGATTTTCTTTCTTGAAACACATATCTTATATTGATTTGGCCTTCTGATTGAAATCATTTATGATAATGGACCATATCTCATGTATGGAAAGTTGACTCAATTCCTCAATAAATTTGGAGTGAAACATTTCACTTTGTCGACCTATTACCCCCAGGGAAATGGGCAAGTTGAGTTAACAAATAAGAATCTGGTCAAAATTTTAAAGAAGATCGTTGACAACAAACCCTGCCAGTGGAACACCTTATTGACATATGCCTTATGGGAATATCATACAACCACTAAGACAAACATAGGTCATGTTATCACTCCAAGAGTCTCTTTAGGTTGCAAATCAAGAGAGCTTGGTAACTTAACCAAAATTCTTAATGA
Source organism: Picea engelmannii (assembly GCA_009831015.1). Lineage (NCBI taxonomy): Eukaryota > Viridiplantae > Streptophyta > Pinopsida > Pinales > Pinaceae > Picea > Picea engelmannii. The sequence goes on along the minus strand of ML844679.1, from coordinate 32,184 downwards.
TGTATTTGAAAATTGGATAAAAGATGAATAACTCTCACACTCATTCCTTCACTCAAGGTAATTTGAACATATCTAGACAACATAAGGCCTTCAAAAGATATTGATCAGAGGGTTTATAAAATCAGGTGGATGGAGAAGGCTAACTATATCAATAGCATTACATACATTTAAAACACATGTAAAAGGTTGAATATAACCAGCATAAGTCTTGTGATCCTTTGTTTACTATTGAAAATATAATATGACAATCATCAGTCATTAAATAAAAAGAGAACTGAACATAATATTCAAATCACAAGTATAGGAAAAGAAAGAGAGAGGGATTTGAGCAATATCAGTGAAGGAGATTTATCATTCCAAAATATATCAAAGTGTTTTACAATAAAGAGTACAATAGAGTCTTCAATATAGAACCCTTTACAAAGATGCCTCAATGGGCTTAAATAATCTTTACAATCTTGACTAAGATCCTCAAAACCTAGATCTAAAAGACACCTATCAAATCAATTCTAAATTTATGCACAGTGATAGGATGAGATCCTATTCTTAAGGGATAGGTATCCCATTCAAAATCCCAAAACTTACCTCCTCCTGAGCTACCTCTTGGCTGTAGAAAATATTTATTGCATCTTAGCTGACACCTGGAGTCATGATTCATCTTTTGACTGCTGAAAAATAGGTCAACCCTTGACCAAACTGTTATGCACAGAAGACTGGCGAGTTGGTAACGCACTACATGGAGAAAATGCAGTCTGCTCTACAAACTCATGTAGCTGCATGTTTTGTTCGAAATATTCAAAATTAATTTACAAAATGTTTTTGGAAATCGAGAACCTGCCTCAACAAAACACATATCACTTCCAATTACTAATCCTATTGAGACTACTCAGAATTCATCTCAATAACCATACCATACATATCTCTTTTAAGGTAGTTTCCACACTTTCATTAAGCTTCAAAAAATTAACTCATCATTAGTCAGTAGTCACACAGAACCTTAAAAAATCTTTGAATCAATCACCATGCTTGGGAGAACTATAAGAAGTAATCTCTTTCAAGAATATAGCCAAATTCTTCTTGCTAAGAATATTCTTGGCCAAATATAAGTGTTCTGCTAGCTTTCTATTTTATGCTCTTAGGTTGAGGTTTTGTTTGTATATATTGACCAATTGCTTCCTATGAACCCTATTTCTTCTAATGTTCTTCTTCAACTGGTTACATTCCCCTATAATTTAATTTATTTTGATTGAAAGTTGTCTACCAAGTGTGACATCCCCCTATAATTTAATTTATTTTTGATTGAAAGTTGTCTACCAAGTGTGACATCCCCCTATAATTTAATTTATTTTGATTGAAAGTTGTCTACCAAGTGTGACATTCTCCTGATGTAACCTCTTATTCTTTTCCTGAACTTCTTTAAGTTGTTTGTTTTCATCCTTGAACAATTTAGCCCAATTCTCTCTAGGTCCTTGCTCTTCTTCTGGGGCTAACTCTAGTGGAGATTCTCTCAATTGAACTATGGCTTCCAATGTTTCCCTTTCAAGAGGGGAAGCTTTGAATCTTGATAACTTAGCACTAGGCTTTACTATATCAGTGCTTGGAAGAGACTCTTCTTCTAACATAAGCTTCCTCCTTGATGACCTTTTGAGATTTGGGGTGTCAACTTTAGCTTGGATAATTGGAGGATTTTATTCAATTTCCATATGAGGGAGCTCAACAAGAGGCTCTGTTTGATCTTAAATAACTATTTCCTAGGCCTTTAATTTCCTCTTATCTCTTTTGTAGACTTGGACAAGTGAGGGTCTTTGAGGAATAATATCTTGAGGAGACTTAGGTTTTTCAGATGCAGAGGGGACAGTAGAAGAAGAAGGCTAAGTTATTTCAAGTGTAGGAGTAGAAGGGTCAGAATACTGTGGTATCTCAGATGATGGGACAGAGGATTCAATAGAAGGTGTTGCAGTCTTCTTCTTAGGGGTTTTGAGTTTAGGAGGAGAAGGAGGAAAATCAATGTGATAGTTTGATACAAATAAGAAGGTGGGCCAATCCTTCCCTTGCTTTTTCAATTGTTCAAGGACTATGAGTTTTATTAAGGCATGGTGGAAGATGGACTTTTGAAGCTTATCAGGTTTTCTTTGTACAAATGAAATCATCCTTTGCAAGCTCATGAAGAGGAAAAAGGGTAAGTCTATCTCTTTCTTACCAGTGAAATGGAGAAGGAGATTGAAATGGTACTGCAAAACCAAGTTGTGTCTTCCTTCACTTGTGAAAAAACTCTGAATGATGAAGAGAAATTTGTCATATTCTTCTATTAGCCACTTCCTTGGCACACCCTTCACTAAATCAGCTCCTCTATGCTCAAGTCTGAGGATATCGTTGCACCAGTATTATTTTTCAATTCTCTTTTCTTTAAACCATTTTTCCCCTGTTCTAGGGATCTCTGTTACTTTTTCAATCAGGTCTGTTGTCACATGGATTTCTAATGGGCCAAACTTTGTCTTTCCATTCTTGTATTTCTGCACAAAATCCTTAAACACCTTCAGGTGATGCCCTTCAAGTTTATTGCAGAATCTCCAACACCCCATGCGCTTGAATGAATCCACATGATTTGGATTTTGCTTGATCAGAATAGTTTTAGTGGGCTCAAATTTGACCAAAGAGCCAGACCTTTTCCTAGGAATAGGATCCTTTCTTGGGGCCATCGTTGTATAGACACTTATTATAAACAATTTTGCACCGATATGATTAGAAGCAACTCCAAAGCTAATCAACTATAATTTCAAACCTTTATAACTCCTTTGATGGAGAGTTACAGATAT
>ML844679.1:16357-28924 GCA_009831015.1 Picea engelmannii | reverse complement strand
AGAACTAACAAAAGAAGCAAAATATGTTGTTCCATTGGGCATGGAGTTATTATGAGACTAAAACTAAAAAAGAAAAGATATTTACAATGGAGAAGGCTTAAAAATCCTTAGTAGAAATAGGTTTTGAGAAAAATCCCATTGGCGGGGCCACCAAATACTTCATTACCTTCCATATTTTGTAAGAGGAAAGTATTATTCTACAACACTTGAGAGATGATGAAACGTCCCGTCCACAAAGTGTCAAATTTCCCATGCTTACCTTTATCTTGTCTGTAAGCATACCACTTCAAAACAAGATCCCCTATTTGGAAAACATATTCCTTAGCCTTCTTGTCAAAACTTTCCTTCATCTTCTTCTGATGTAACTCTGTCTTCTCAAGTAATTGCTCCCTTTCCTGCTGAAGCTCAACTAGATGAAGAATCCTTTTAACCAAATCATTTGGTTCCCCTTCTTCTTCTTGAAAAACTTTTGCAATAGGTAATGCTAATTGTATAGGAAAAATGGCCTCAATTCCATACACCAGCTTGAAAGGAGAAGTGCCAATAGACTTCTTATTTTTCACTCTATCAGCCCAGAGTGCAAATTTTAACTTAGAATCCCAACTCCTTTGATTTTCTTCAAGAAATTTTCTAATAATCTTCACTAGGCTTTTGTTTGATGATTCAACAAGGCCATTGCCTTAAGGATAGTAGGAAGTTGAGTGAACAAGATGAATACCCATGTATTCACATAACTTCACCAAAACATCATCTTTAAAATCAGTTGCATTGTCAGTAACAACTATTTTGGGGCAGCCAAATCTAGCAAAGATATGATCATTCAAGAAATTGATGATAACAGAATGAGTGGCATTCCTGGTGGGAATAGACTCAATCCATTTTGTAAAATAGTCAGTTTCCACTAGGATCCACCTATGTTGGCCACTTTATGATGGATGTATCTCTCCATTGAAGTCCAATCCCCATTGTTGGAAAGGTCTAGTGACTACAATGGGTTTTAATGGAAGATATTCCAGCTGTTGTTTTCCAGTGAACTTTTGACCCTTGTCACATGTCTTAACATAGGAGAAAACATCAGAAAATAAGCATGGCCAATAGTAATCAGCCCTCAAAATCTTGTGGGATGTAGTCTTCTAATAATGATGGCCACCAAAATTGTTGTTATGAAACTGATGCATAACCTGAATTGATTCCTCTTTGTCAAGACATATCAACAACATCCTAGAGGGTTCTTTCCAACAGAGCATATTTTTGTTAATACAGAACTTGACTACCTTGAGTTTTAATGCTCTCACATGTGTTTGATTCATCTATGGAGGGTCTGCAAGGGTCTGTAAAAAATATATTATACTCCTGTACCATTCACAAGAGGACAATTTTTTCAAAACTGGTTCATCATGACTGTACCTTTCAACAAATTTTTTTGATTGTGCATCCTCTATGTTTATGCTGATAAAATTAATTCCTAGCACCTCGCAATTCTCCTCAGCAAGAAACTTTTCCAAACCCTTACCCTTGATAAATTTAGTTGGCTTAATGTCAACGTCAAACTCAATGAATTTTCCAATCCACTTGGCTCTTTTACCATCTATATCTGGTTGAATAAGTGCATCTCTGACTGAACTAGATCGTACATAAGCTATTACTTTGGCATGGAAACTATAGATCCTAAAAGCCTTAAGTGATTTGATCAAAGAATAAGCTTGTTTTTCAATAGGGTCATACTTTACCTCAACATCTCTTAATTTCTTGCTGAAGAAAGCCATTGGTTGTTCTTTCCCTTGATCATTTCTCTGAAGTAACATTGTTGCAATGGTGTCATTGGATGCAAATGAAAATATATAAAAATATGTACAGTAGTCAGGGTTGATCAAACTAGGAGCTGACATAAGAGCATTCTTGATAGCTTCAAAATAATCCCTTGCTGCATCATGCCATTTAAATTATGAATCTTTCCTTAACATGCCAGTGATGTGTTTAATCAACTCTGCAAAATTAGGAACAAATATCCTAATGAATTTAATCTTACCAAGAAATGATTTTATGTCCTTCTTTGATCTAGGAATTGATATCTTCTGAATAGCTTCTACTCTTGTAGGGTCAATCTTTGCTCCTTCAGTAGTCACTATGTGCCCTAAAATCTTACCTTCTTTTAATGCAAAGTAAGATTTCTTTGGATTCAATGAAAGCCCGTACCTTATGCACTTCAATAATGTCTTCCTCAAATGCTACAAATGCTCTTTATGGATGTGATAAAACAATGTTAGATCATCCATATATATCAAAACAAACTTATCCTTCTCACCTACAAAGGAAATTTCCATGGACCTTTGAAAGGTGGTCCTAGCATTCATAATCCCAAACGGAATATTGGCATACATAAAATTACCCCAAGGAGTTGTGAAGGCAGTGTTCTCTATGTCATCTGGGTGTACTGAGATCTGGTTATAGCCTGAGAACCCATCAATAAAAGACATGACACTAGCTCCAGATACTCTTTGCAAGATATGCTCGATCTTCGACAAAGGGTAGTTGTCTTTCTTAGAGCACGTGTTCAAGTTCATGAAGTCAACACACAACCTAATATCCCCATTCTTCTTCCTAACAGGAACTATATTAGCAACCCACTTAGAATATCTTAGTGGAATGATAATTTGAGCATTCAATAATTTTTATTTTCCTTTTCCATTATGGGTAAAAGAAGAGGGCTGAGACATCTTAGTTTTTGCTTAAATGGAGTGGTTTCTTTCTTCAGATGGATTTTATTCTTAATCACTTGGGTATCATAGGTCTTTAAATCATTGTACTCCCATGAAAATAAGTCTGAAAATTATTTCATCAAGACGCCATATTCATCTCTATGTTATGCAGTCAACTGTGTGGACAGATTTATAGTTTTTGGGCACTTTTCATCTCCTAAATTGTACTGAAAAACAACATGGTATTTCTCTTTCTTATCAGGCTTCAAGGGTACATCATTGTGGTCAAAAATATTCTCAAGTGGTACTAGTCCTCTTGGGCTTTGATTATTGGGAAGTTGAATGATGTCATGGTGCCCAATATTGTTTTTCAACTTAGGATTTTTTACTTTTTCAACATTTTGATTTTCATGATCTATATGGAGGGCTGAAAACTCATCTATAAATTCCAAAAATATAATCAATTCTTCATCATCATCAAACACCTTCCAAAATTTTACATTGTCTGGAAAAGAGGTTCTTTATTTTACTTGGATTTCATAATTTAGCTTTGTTGGCATACGTGGATTGAAAGTACTAGCTGAAACAGCTAATGAATCATCAAGTTGATTCATGGCCCTAGGAATGTATGAAATATTGAATGCTTGAAAAGAATCAATGTGATTCCATAGCTCATCTCTGTATTCATTTAGCCTGACATGTTTGGCTTGAAAAGTGTTTTTTATTTGTTGGATTATCAGATCCGCATCTCCAAATACTTTCATCCCCTGAATATTCATATCCTTAGTAGCATTCAAGCCCAAGACCAAGGCCTCATACTCTTCTATGTTATTTGTCACTTTGAAATCCAATTTGAAGGAAAAATGAATGGTTTCTTTAGAAGGTGAGATAAATACAACACCTGCTCCTGCAGACTCTTTTGAACAAGCACCATCAAAAAACATGCTCCATATAGGAGTGCTTTCCACTTCTGAAGATTTGCAAATAGGCTTTCTGGGCTGCAATGATGATGACAAAGAGTCATCAATCTGAAGTATACAAGACCCCAAACATGTGTCAACTAAGTATATGGTATGATTAGTAGGCTCCTTCGCGTCACTGATTATATAGGCCAATTGAGATTCCCTATACACTCTCCTTTGTTCTCCTCCAAACAATGGGATAGTTGCATAAGAAAGGTCATTTTGCAAGGTGCCCCTTAGCCTCTTAATCCATGCTATAGACAAGAGCATACAAAATTTGGGCTGCACATCAACTACCACAATGTCCATTACCATGCTTCTCATGGGTAACTGAGATAAAGAAATTTCTAAATCTTTTATCAAACCAAGGCACTTAACCTTCCTAGAGTCAAATGAAAATAAATCAAGATAATATTTGGTAATATCTAAACACAACTCATCCATAACTACTTTTGGCATGAGGTTATGAGAGGCTCTTGTATCTAAAAGGAAGTTATGTAGAATTGTATCATGGATGTTCAAGGAAACATAGAAAGGTGGAGAGGTTTCCTCACGGTCTTCAACCATTGGACTAAGGACAATGGTAGTATTGTCATATTGGATATTTACAACATCAGCAGCAATTGGCATGGGTTTAGGCTCAAGGGATTTGAGGATGGTTTGTTTAAAGGTATCATTATTCATTAATTCCATGAGTGGTATGGGTATTTTAACCTTCTGAATTTATGATTCAAAGATAAATGAGAAAGGGACTTTGTCAGTATTTCTTACACATTGCACAAGAGCCTTAAGAAGTACTTGAGTCTTGGTTTGAGCTTTCTCTTTGGTTGGTTTCTATTTTGTAGGGGAAGCAACTTTCTTGGGAGGAGCTTGTTCATCGTGTTTACCATTACTCTATTTAGATCTCAGATTATATCTATTTTGATCATCAGTTTGAAAAACAGATCCCTCATTTGAATCTTGATTAGCTTTCTAACTAATTAGAGCTTCTTTGTAGGCAGACTGTGTCAAGAAAGAAGAATCACATTTGTCTCCTAAGAAATGAATCTCATCATCTTCTTCAGGTTGCTCCTCCTCCATTACTATGTTCTGAAAGGGGCTTTGATATTCTGATCTTCATTTGCATTTCTCTTCCTTTGTAAAATATGATGTTCCTCATTATTTCTTCTATATGGATTTGGATTTCGAGGAATGAAAGTGTTAGGCTCTCTACCTTTTGAAGGCTTCTTGTTCTCAAGCTTCATCTTGGACAATTCTAAAGTGAAAGACTCAATCATCTTGGCCATGTTTTCAATGTTAGGATCAACACTTGATGAGGAGGCTTCTCCTTTTTGTTTTCTCCTATCTCCTCTACCTTTCAATTTTTCTACAGCAAGGATATTAGATTCCACTTCAAGTGTTGCATCTTTCATATCATCCAATGTAATAGACCTCCTTTCTCTCAACATCAAACAAAATTCAGCATCAAAAGCGTTAACATATGTGATATTTGTAGAGGTAGCAGTAGGCTTGATTTCAGCTGGGATTTTACTGTACATTCTATTAAATTTCTTGGTGAATTTTGACACTGAATGACCACTTTCCCTTCTCAAGTTCCCAAACTCTGTAATGTAGTACAAAAAGTATTTCTTATCCCCCCATTTTTCTAATAAAGTATCATCAAAAACTTCAATTCCTGTTATAGATCCTGGGGTTAATTCTCTAAACCACCTCCTGGCCTCACCATCTAAGCTTTGCAAAAACACTCTCATCCATACATCTTCATTTGTGATATTTAATTTATCAGCATAACTATAAAACAATTCAATATTTTCTTCATCTTTGACCTCTTCTACTCCTGAAAATTTTGGCATATACTTTCGATAGTCTCTAGTATGCATTGCATTTAGAGGATTGGGAAATACTAAAGGGGCATATCTAGTAGCTATAATCCTTTCCATCTTAGTGGGATTTTGAGGTGTTGCTACCATAGTAACAGTAGATGTATATGCATTGGAATCTTGGATCACTAGGGATTGAGATGAGGCTGATATTGAGGATGAGGGTGAGGTAATGAGAGGATAAAGTACTTTTGGACTTGCAATGTAAGATGGAAAACAAGAAGCTTTGTAAAACTCAAACAATAACTTTGCAAGGTTTTATTCTCCTTTTACAGACAATTCATGTAAGACAAGATCAATTGTAGGCATATTTGTATGAATATAGGTTGAATCTGGTTCAGTTTCAGATTGAGAATATTCTATAGAGGATGAGAAAATATATTCTACAAAAAAAGGTGAACTATCTTCTTGAGTTAAATCAGAAGATCCCTGAACTTATAAAAATATATTTTCACTATCAATCTTTAAACTTATAGACTCAACAATTGTTGTTTTTATTAATGGATTTATGGAAAAGACACAGAGGGATTTCTGGATATACCTAAACTTGAAGATCCCTTTTGTAATTCATTTCCCTCTTTGATGATCCTCTCAGGATCAAATACTGGATCAGTTAGTGGCTACTGAATATTTGCTCGAGTATGTGCCTTCTAAGGAGACACAATTTACCAATGGAGTCACCATATAGAAGATTACAACCAAACTAATGATTCCTAGACTTTGTCTATCATCAAAGTTGGGACTATGTCATTTCCTAGGGAATCTTGCTTCACACTCCTTTCCCCAACAACGACACAAATTTGTTATCACTCTGAGAGTCTCTTTAGGTCACATATCAAGAGAGCCCAGTACCGGTAACTTAATCAGAATGCTTAATGATGTATTTGAAAATTGGATCAAAGATGAATAACTCACACACTCATTCCTTCACTCAAGGTAATTTGAACATATCTAGACAAAATAAGGCCTTCAAAATCTATTGATCAGAGGGTTTATATAATCAGGTGGATGGAGAAGGATAACTATATCAATAGAATTACATGCATTTAAAACACATATAAAAGGTTGAATATAACCAACATAAGGCTTGTGATCATTTTTTTACTAATGCAGATATAATATGATAATAATCAATCATTAAATAAACAAAGAACTGAACATAATATTCAAATCACAAGTACAAGAAAAGAAAGAGAGAAGCATCTGAGAAATATCAGTGAAGGAGATTCATCATTCCAAAATATATCAAAGTGTTTTATAGTAAAGAGTACAATAGAGTCTTCAATCTCGAACCCTTTACAAAGAATCCTCAATGGGATTAAATAAGATTTACAAAATTGACTAAGATCCTCAAAAACTAGATATGAAATACACCTATCAAACCAAATCTAAATTGATGCACAGTGATAGGATGAGGTACTATTCTTAAGGGATAGGTATCCCATTTGAATTCCCAAAACTTAGCTCCTCCTGAGCTACCTCGTGGTTGTAGAAAATATTTATTGCATCTTAGCTGACACCTGGAGTCATGATTCATCTTTTGACCACTGAAAAATAGGTCAACCCTTGACCAAATTGTTACACGCAGAAGACTAGCGAGTTGGTAGCGCACTGCATGGAGAAAACGTAGTATGCACTACAAACTCATGTAGTTGCATGTTTTGTTCAAAATATTCAAAATTAATTTGCAAAATGTTTTTGGAAATGGAGAACCTGCCTCAAAAAAACACGTATCACTGCCAATTACTAATCCTATTGATACTACTCAGACTTCATCTCAATAACCATACCATACATATCTCTTTTAAGGTAGTTTCCATACTTTAATTAAGCTTCAAAACATTAACTGATCATTGGTCAACAGTCACACAAAATATTAAAACATCTTTGAATCAATCATCATGCTTGGGAGAACTAGAAGAAGTAATCGATTTCAAGAAGATAGCCAAATTCTTCTTACTAATCATATTCTTGGCCAAATATAAGTGTTCTGCTAGCTTTCTATTTTCTTATCTTAGGTTGAGGTTTTGTTTGTATATATTGAGCAATTTCTTCCTATGAACCCTATTTCTTCTGATTTTCTTCTTCAATTAGTTACATTCCCCTGCAAGTTCATTTATTTGGCTTGACAGTTGTCTACCAGGTGTGAAATTATCCTGATGTAACCTCTTATTCTTCTCCTGGACTTATTTAAGTTGCATGTATGCATCCTTGAACAATTTAGCCCAATTATCTCTAGGTCCTTGCTCTACTTCTGGGGCTAACTCTGGTGGAGATTATCTCAACTGAACTATGGATTATAATGCTTCCCTTTCAAGAGGGGAAGATTTGAATATTGATAACTTAGTACTAGGATTTACTATATCATTGCTTGGAAGAGACTTTTCTGCTAACACAAGCTTCCTCCTCGATGACCTTTTGAGAGTTGGTGTGTCAACTTTAGCTTGGATAATTGGAGGATTGTGTTCAATTTCCATATGAGAGAGATCCACAAGAGGATCTATTTGATATTCAATAACTATTTCATGGGCCTTTCCTTTCCTCTTATCTCTTTTGTAGACTTGGACAAGTGAGGGTCTTTGAGGAATAATATATTGAGGAGATTGAGGTTTTTCAAATGAAGAGGGGACAGTATAAGTAGAAGGCTGAGTTATTTCAAGTGTAGGAGCAAAGGGGTCAGAAGATTGTGGTATCTCAGATGATGGGATAGAGGAGTCAATAGGATGTGTTGTAGTATTCTTCTTAGGGGTTTTGAGTTTAGGAGGAGAAGGAGGCAAATCAATGTGATAATTTGATACAAATAAGAAGGTGGGCCAATCCTTCCCTTCCTTTTTCAAATGTTCAAGGACTATGAGTTTTATTAAGGCATGGTGGAAGATGGAATTTTGAATCTTATATGGTTTTCTTTGTGCAAATTAAATCATCCTTTGCAAGCTCATGAAGAGGAAAAAGGGTAAGTCTATCTCTTTCTTACTAGTGAAATGGAGAAGGAGCTTGAAACGGTACTACAAAACCTAGTTGTATCTTCCTTCACATGTGAAAAAACTCTGAATGATGAAGAGAAATTTGTCATGTTCTTCTATTAGCCACTTCCTTGGCACACTCTTCACTAAATCATCTCCTCTATGCTCATGTCTGAGCATATCTTGGCACCAGTCTTCATTTTCAATTCTCTTTTCTTTAAACCATTATTCCCCTATTATAGGGATCTTTGTTACTTATGCAATCAGTTCTATTGTCACATGGATTTCTAAGGGGACAAAATTTGTCTTGTCACTCTTCTATTTTTGCACAAAATCCTTAGACACCTCGAGGTGATGCCCTTCAAGTTTATTACAGAATCTCCAGCACCCCATGTGCTTGAATGAATCCACATGATTTGGATTTTTCTTGATCATAGTAGTTTCAGTGAGCTCTAATCTGAGCAAAGATCCATACCTCTTTCTAAGAATAGGATCCTTTATTGGAGCCATCATTGTATAGACACCTGTTATAAACAATTCTGCACCGATATGATTAGAAGCAACCCCAAAGATAATCAACTGTAATTTCAAACCTTGGTAACTTATTTGATGGTGAGATGCAACTATGGAAGAGGTATTTAATGCTTTGATGATGGTCCAAGCACTCATAAAACACCTTCTTTTAATAGTTGTTACCTTGGAAAAATTTTAAATTCAAAATAGGGTTTTCTCCCCGAGTTGGTAGCACGCCTTATGCTGAAATGATGACTTGCGCCGACAATAGTGGCTGAGTTGGTAGAGCTCTCAGTAAAAAAGTACCCAGATGCACTACAAACTCGTAATCATGAAGGAGAACAATAGACAGAAGGTCAAATCGTCATTTGAGAGATAAATGATGGCTTATAATGGACAAAAACCGACTTACATGACCCATGACTCAATTTTTTAGAAAGGAAATGACTTAACTTTTGACCAATATGACTTAGGACAATGACCATGAAAACCACTTAGTCAATTATTTATCTCATACGACATGACCTAAAATTGATGACTAGACTCAATGAAGGGCATACTTTATTAAAAGACTCAAGAGACTAACAAACTCAACTTATCACCTAAGACAAAATAAAATGAGTTTTTTTTGGAGATAGCAAGTCATACCCCATTTTAGTTTCTATATGGCCGAGAAGCCATCATGCCCGTCGAACTTGAAATTACCTCTCTCATATTAGCCTTGCAATATTAAGAGATGAACTCTACATATATCCCTCATAGATTAAATGCTTCCTTGGCCTTATAAGAATAGAAGATTTATTCTCTTAATAATTTAAATAAAAGGTAGCAATCTATTAATTGTTTTCAATAAAAAAGCTAAATCATATACTTTTGCAGTTGGTGAAAAGGTGCTTTTATGGGATTATGCTCATGCAAATAAAGGGAAACGCTCAAATTTTTAAAAATTATGGCTTGGACCATACATAATCGCCTTTGTTGTTGGAAATAAATATTTTCTAATCAAAGAAAAATATGGCATGTTATTCTCCTATAATACCAATGGTTCACATCTGAAACACTACGTTGAACAAAAAAAGAGCTAATTGATAAAATTTGAAGTGTTCCTTGTATGTATTTTAGTTTACTTTTTGCTTCATGATTTTCTTATTTCATTTTATTTTTGGGTTTTATTTTTCATTTTGCTTGAGTTTCAGTTTTTGGAGATGTTTTTAGGTATCTGGATCAATCAAGTCACATTATTGTTCATTGATTTTGTAAAAAAATTGTTAGTTTTACTTAATGAATGTAGAATGCAAACAACAAAGATAAATAAGTTATTATTTCTTATGTTCACAATGTTATTTGATGAATACTTGTCAAACTAGCTAAGATATCCTGCTACAACTTGATTGATACAATTATTCCTTATTTTTTTCTTTCCTTTGATCCCCTTCCATGACTGGTTTTATGTTGACTCACATTAAATTCTGACTTGAAATGTTTCTCGAAATACCATTCCTGAAAAGAAAGTACAATCAAGAGATCAAAATACCAAATATTATTAATATTGAAACCAAATATTATTAATATTGAAACCAAATATTTTGAGTTCTAGTCTACTGAAATTAGACTACCATGTGGAGTCTCCATATGTTGACCACGAGGTCTTCATTCAGTGAACCTGTGACATAGCACCTTCATTTGCGGGATATTAAAGAATACCCCTAATTTCACTAGATAATGATAAATACCTCCAAAATTCCTTTTGTTGAACCCCCTCCCAATACATCTTTCTAACAAAAGAAACCCATGTTTTTACTAGATACCCTTTTCTATACCCCCTAATACCTATAAACCCCTCAATACACCACTTCTCCCCCCCAATACCTACAATATATTGACTTTATTTTTCACAATTTAAAAACCCCCTTTATGAATGAATGTGATATGATATTGGTCAACAAGGTGAAGCCCCCATGGTGTTGAATCATACTTCATCCACCTAATTCAAGAGTTCATAAAGAGTTTTGAAACTTATGATTTATTAAAATATTTAAAAAAAAAAACAACTATAGTAGGTGGGGTCCATAGGAAAGATAACTGAAATTACATAGTTTTTATTTGGCATGTTTTTTCTCAACATCATGACATGGCATTGATATATTGATTTATATTATGGTTTCATTTTGGATTATCTCCTTTTGCATGGCATAAAGGAAGTCCATTTTCAAGGTTCATTTAATTTCATTCATAACAACATACTTGAGTAATCATGTTTCTCATGGCACAAAGGCAGTGTGACAATGTATTTTAGTTTGGTATGCCTCATCTCTCAGGGGTTTTAAAGATCACATGGAAAATTCAATTGTGCATAACTCAACATACTCATTACGGAGGCATATATGGTGGAATGCTTTAATTTATTTTATGCTTCAAATTCACATGGCATTAACATTTGAAGAGTTACATAAGCCTATATTTTACATTATGCATATAATGATGGCCATGTTTATACTTTATTGGATTGACATTGGAATCATGGTCCAAACATAGCATATATGTTAAAATGTTTGTTGGATTACTAAGAGGGGGGGTGAATCAGTAATAGAGCAATTTAATCATTTTTCACCATAAAATGCAAGTGTTATATCAATGTAGCATTATCATCCAATAGTTGCAGAGTAAATAAACAATGAACAAATGAGAAATCACACACATACACAGTAAACCAGTGTTTTACATGGAAACCCAAAGCGGGAGAAAACCACTGAATGTTTTTTTTTATATGTCTTTAAGAATTAGATTCATTGGAAGCACCAACTTCCTTTGTTTTCCAGTTGCAACTCGAAAGAGGCTCCAACCCCCTAGTTTCTCAGGCTACAACCTGAGGGAAGCTCCAAATCCCCAATTCTCTAGCTACAACCAGAAGGAGGATACAACCCCCTACATTCTTCGGCTAACACCGAAATGTGGCTACAACCTCATTTACTTTCCTCGTCCAACCTCCATGACGTATAAGTAGAATGATGGAACCATTGTTACACCATCACTGTGAGATATATTGTTGTAAACCTGTAACAATCAACCTACACCAAACAACCTGTACCAATAACCTAAACCATGCATCAACTTGTAACTCAACCTGTAATCAACATGTACCATAAACAAGTGCATAAACCATGCACCAACCTGTACCTCAACCTGTAATCAACATGTACCATAAACAAGTACAACAACCATGCACCAACCTATACCTCAACTTGTACCATGAACAAGTGCATCAACCATGCACCAACCTGTACTCAACCTATACCATGAACAAGTGCACCAACCATGCACCAAACCTATACAAATAACCTGTCACAAAAACCTGTCCAAACAACCTATCTCATCAATCTTATCAACAAAATCAGATCTACTCATCAATATCAATCACCAAGACAACTCTCAAAGATGTGCATCAACCAAGCATAACACAACAACTCATAATCATCACCAAGATCAATATGTGCTTCTAATAATATACCAATACAAGTATGATACATCATCCATAAACCATGTGTCAACA
>ML844678.1:40251-50431 GCA_009831015.1 Picea engelmannii | reverse complement strand
TAAGAAAGTATGATGAAAGTTGGCTATGGCATAGGAGACTTGGACACTTAAATTTTGATCATATAATCAAGTTCAAAAATAGTGGGGCAGTAAATGATCTTCTAAAGATATCAAAGCCATATGATTATGTTTGTAAACCTTGTCAGATAGGAAAACTTACTCGCACTCAGCTCAAATCTAAAACCTTTCCTTCAATAGAAAAACCTCTCCAGTTAGTACATATGGATTTATGTGGACCATCAAGGAAAGAAGGTATAGGAAAATAAAATTATTTTATGTTGATTATTGATGATTATTCTAGACTAACATGGGTTGCCTTTTTGAAGGAAAAATATGAAGCATTTGAAAAATTCAAAGTGTTTAAGGCTCTAACTGAGAATCAAACAGGAAAAAGATTGAAGGCAGTAAGGTCTGATAGAGGAGGAGAGTTTAGCTCATGGAAATTCAAAGTGTTCTGTGATAAACATGGAATCAAAAGAGAGTACACAATTCCAAGGACTCCACAACAAAATGGAGTTGTTGAGAGGCAGAATAGATCAGTACAACAAATGGCAAGATCAATGATATATGAAAGAAATATACCTTAGACATATTGGGTGGAAGCAATTCATACAACTGTTCATATCCTTAACAAAGCACATCTCAGACCACACAGTGACAAGACTCCTTATGAGCTATGGTTTGGAAGACTTGCTTCAATCAAGCATTTTAAAGTCTTTGGGAGTAAATGTTACATTAAGAATAATGATGAAAATATTGGCAAATATGATGATAGGGATAATGAAGGTATCTTCTTGGGTTATGCTACAAATAGTAAAGGATACAGATGTTACAATAAGAGACTGCATAAAATGGTTGATTGTATAAACATAAAAGTTGATGAAGAAATCCCGGTCAGAAATGTAAGGAGTGTTGATCCAAGCACAAAAGATATAGTTGAATACGAAGATGAACAGGTCCAAGGATCATAAAGAGAAGAATCCGAATAAGATTAAGATACGAAGACTCTGACTGACACAAATCAGCAGAAAGAAGAAAAATCACCTCTCAGAATTGTTAGAAAGAATCATCCTGAAAATCAAATAATTGGAGATCTAAATAAAGGAGTTCAGACAAGAAGGAAATTGATTAAAGACTCAGAACAATATCATGTTGCTTTTTTATCTATGACTGAACCAATTTTTTTTTATGAAGCCAACCAACATGATGATTGGATTAGAGATATGAATGAAGAGCTTGATCAGATTGAGAAGAACAATACTTGGGATTTTGTCCCTGGACCTGAAGATAAGAATGTAATAGGTTCCAAATGGGTGTTCAAGAATAAAATGAATGAAAAAGGACAAGTTGTTAGAAATAAAGCCAGATTGATCTTTAAAGGGTATGCATAAGTTGAAGGTCAGGGCTTTGATGAAACTTTTGCAGATGTGGCAAGATTGGAGGCCATCAGAATGTTCCTTGCATATTCATGTCATAAGAACTTTAAAGTGTATCAGATGGAAGTTAAGTCAAATTTTCTTAATGGAGAGCTAGAGGAAGAAGTATATATGGAGCAACTTGAAGGATTCTGATTGATAGATAATCCTAATTATGTTTGCAAGCTAAAGAAGGCCTTATATGGACTGAAACAAGCACCACGAGCTTGGTATTATAGACTGGACAAATTTTTACAAGACAAAGGGTTCAAGAAAGGTATTGTTGATAGCAATCTCTACATTAAGTCTGGAGGTAATAATTTACTAGTTGTTTTGGTTTATGTAGATGATATTATTTTTGGTTGTACTAATGAATCATTTGTCCAGTGGTTTGATAAATCTATGCAAACATATTTTGAGATGTCCATGATAGGAAAACTGTCATATTTTCTTGGTTTACAAGTAAATCAGAGTTTTGCAGGAATATTTATCTCTCAAGAAAAATATTTGAAGGAGATGTTGAATAAATTTCAGATGGAGGATTCCTATCCTATTAGTACACCTATGGTGGTTGGTTGCAAGCTCAGTAAAGATGATATGTCACTCGATGTTGATCAAAGGACATACCGATCAATGATAGGTAGTCTTCTGTACATCACAACATCCCATCCTGATATAATGCAAGCTATTGGAATGGTAGGACATTATCATTCAGCTCCTAAACAAAGTCACTCGGTGGTTGTCACAAGGATATCCAAATACTTGAAGGGAACAATGACTTACGGTCTGTGGTATCCCAGAAATCATAATTTTTGGTTAACTGCTTATTCAAATGCAGATTAGGCAAATTGTGTGGATAACAAAAAGAGCATCAGTGGAGGTGCCTTCTTCCTGGGTGGCTCATTGGTAGCATGGATTAGTAAGAAGAAAAGATCTATTTCCTTATCAACTACAGAAGCAGAGTACATTGCTGCTGCTACTTGCTGCACTTAGATTTTATGGATGATACAAACTCTTGCAGATTTGAAGGTAACTTACACTAATCCCATTTCACTTCACTGTGATAACACAAGTGCCATCAGTTTCTCTAAGAATCCTGTACTTCATTCAAAATCTAGTCACATACCAATAAAATACCATTTTCTCAGAGAACAAGTTACAAACAAAATTGTTTAGCTGAATTATATTCCTTCAATAGAACATATAGCTGATATCTTTACTAAACCGTTAGCAGGGACCCTTTTTGGATATCTTCATCAAAAGTTGGGGGTTATAACTTCTTTCATCTAATCTGTTCACCTGATTAGGGGGAGTACTTATTTAAATATCTGTTGTATTTCTAAGTTGTTCATAGTTGAAAAGGGGAGTATGTACTGCAACAACTCAGGGGGAGCATGTTACTTCTTTGACATTGATGTCAAAGGGGGAGAAACCTTAATGGTAAGGATGCTATGAGTAGTGTCTTCAAGGTTGCCATCAATGCCAAAGGGGGAGATTGTTGGCATATTTATTACGAGAAGACATAAGGCAGAGTATTTTTTTTTCATTGATGGCAAGCTCAGCCCGACGATGACGAACAAGAGAAAGTGGCAAGACCAGCAGCACAACGATGATCGCATGGCAAGATCAGAAGCGTAAAATCCAAGAGTCAAGGAAGCAACTCACGATAGAAAATCGTGAAATGCGAAACCATGAATTAATCTCCATTTTAGAGTTTTGGATACTGGGAGTTGGAGGTGTCAAGGACACTCACGACAAGAATGATGAAATCACGAAATGCGAAACCACAAATTAATATCCATTTCAGCGTTTTGGATACCAGGAGTTGGAGGTGTCAAGGACACTCATGAAAAGAATGATGAAATCACAAAATGCTAAAAGGGACTATTGTGAGTCTCAAAAACCCGAAAGGAAAAACTCCGAAATCCCATCAACCGTCCATCTGAGTGGGTTATGTGAACCGTCCAATCACTTCGAAGATTTTTTGATCATGAATTTTATAATGTTGTAGTCACGATGACTTGAAGGAAAAAACGTCGAAATCCCATCAACAGAAGGGATCAGATTATGAAGTTTTGTGGACCGTTGATCTGGCTCCATTTTGGGGATTGTGACTTGGAGTGTCGAGACACTTCTTCACAGGAATGCCGAAATGTCGAAATGTCAAAATGCAAAAAACACCTTTTCGTGTAGGCTATGGTCACCGTTAGTGGTCATGTGAGAGGGAGGAGCTAGCACCAAGCTAAGCTCCTTTTTGGCGATCGTAACATGAAGAGTCGAGACTCTTCACCACAGGAATGCCGAAATGCCGAAATGCTAAAATGCTGAAATGTGAAATAGCGAAATCAACGCGAGACCCTGTTCTTGTAATCCAATAGTGTTGCATACTTGGAAATCTGATCGAAGGGATATTGTTGCTCTTCATGATTAATTGTTCAATTACGATTCAGTTAGCAGAACCAAATCATGGGTCTTGGATGGTTGGTGTTTCAGTTGTTGAAGCATTGTTCTAGGGGTTTGAGGGGTAATTGAAGGGGTTGTAGTGTATAAAAGAAACATGCAGTGACTATGGGTGGTTGGTTGTTCAGAATGAAAAAATGAGTTGAACTGTAAGAAAGGGAAAATTACAGTATGCATAGTGTGAGACCGACAGTATCGTAGTGTGAGATAAAACTCAGAGATGAATAATAGATGAGGAATAGACAAAAGAAAGAGTAGAATTGTAGAATATCTTGAAGCATAGCAGAATTGCAGAACAAACAGAGGAAGAGAAGAATTGCAGAACAGTTAGAAGCAGACCAGATTTACAGAACAGAGAAGAAGTGGTAAGAATCGATTTATCTGTGTTGTTGGTTATTCAATCATTTATTTATAATCAGGGTGGTATGTTGGTGCTAGGGAGGACTGTGGTCCTTTGATATTCAAGTTGGTGCTTGAATATTCGGAGTTGTAGCTTCCATCTAGTTGTGGCTAGAAAATAGGGTGGCAGGGTGGTGCTTGGGAAAACACAGAGTTTTCTATATGCAAGTTGGTGCTTGTATAAGTGGAAGTAGGTTCTTCCATCCAGTCGTTGCTGGAACACTCAGGGATTTGGTGCTTCCTTCTAGTGGGTGTTAGAGAAATCAGATATTTGGTGCTCTCAAACAAGTTGGTGCTTGTATAAGTGGAAGTAGGTGCTTCCATCCAGTCGGTGCTAGAACACTCAGGGAGTTGGTGCTTCCTTCTAGTCGCTGCTAGAGAAACCAAAGAGTTGGTTCTCTCAACAAGTTGGAGCTTGTAAAACAGAGGCAATAGCCTCACTTTGAGTTGGTGCTCAAACATAGATCATGTACAGAACTTAAAAGGCTGCCTATCATTTCAAAGAAGAAGAGGTTTTCTCCCTTTATGGGTTTCCTTGTGAAAATCTATCTCTGTGTATATCTTATGTGTGATTGATGCTCATTATTTATGTTGTTCATATTATGTATAATATTGATGGTCACTTGATGACAGATTAAAAATGGCTTAATAAACTTAATATTGTTTAAGCACAGTAACAACTGATTCACCCCCCCTCTCAGTTGCCTTAGTATTTTCCATAATCACCTATGCATGAGTGCTTGTATTTTATTGTATCATACTTTTTGTGTGTTACTTTAGTATGTTTTTTCGTTATTTGGTCTCTACCCTCAACCGCTTATCTTGCGTTGTGCTTGGTTTCCATATGTCGGAGTCTTCGCTACCCCACATTGGCTTCATCGATGGCGCTAGTCGTAGTACTCAGAACCTTGCTTCTACTGCATGGGCAATTTATGCCCCTACAAACAAAATTATCAGTCTACGAGGTATGTGCCTCGGTCATGCGACCAAAAATATTGCAGAATATAGTGCCCTCATCGAATTGTTGATTTATGATATTTCTCTTGATATCTACCACATGGTTATACGACTCGATTCACAGCTAGTAGTACTATAGTTAAACAATGTCTATGCTATCTGAAGTCCTACTTTATTACGGGTATATTTACGAATTCGACTCTTGGAACATTATTTTGATTATATCGAATATCAACACATTCCTAGATGTCTAAATACATTGACTGATGTCTTAGCTAACTATGTGTTAGACAGACATTTGGGACATTTATAAACCAATCACACATCACATGTATAACACAACACAAAATAAGCCAGTAGAAGCCGTATATATGTATATAATGATCAAAAGGTTTTACAAAACGTTTATGTCCAAGGCTCAAAATCTCAAATTACAAAGCCTATAGCTTCTAAAAAATAGCATCACGGATGACGCTCATGATAACACACAACTGCTCGGGCTACCCTACGGAGCAGCCGACTGAGAGACTCAGACACACCCACAGTATGACGCTGGTAACGTCTCAGGATCTCCCCAATAGCAATGTCTGGGACATCTGCGGTCAACCCCTCTAAGTTCTGTTGCACTACCTCATAGTCTTAGGCATCCCATATTGCCACTAGAGCCGCTTTTCCTCGCCTTTGAATGGGAGACGTTCCTGGAGGTTGATACGGCCCCACATCTGTGTCATCAAAAATAATTTTTTTTTTTTTATTAGTCCTTGGATAAACATAAAAACATTTCATATGATAAAATTTGCAAAAAAAATTAAAAAGAACAAAATGTGTACTTCTTACCTAAGTCACCTCACTGGGCATCCTCATGCAGGACCAAATCTGGATCCCCTCGAAAATCCAAACTGACATATGCGTAGTCGTCGATCATCATCATCTGGGGCCTCAACTAGTCAAAAAATGAATCATTATACTTGATTATAGGCCCTGCTACATATCGAGCCATGAGGTTACACCAACTCAACATCCTCAGATCCTGTGGGGCCGGTAAACCCCAATCAACCTATAGTCGTAGCAGTGGGACCCTTTCGAGGAAGAATGACACCAAAAGTGACCCGTACCGAAACTTCTTCAAGTCACCCTTTCTACACTTCGTCAGTTGTCTCTTCATACTGTGGAGAACTGTGTCTGACCAGTTGAAAACCTGAGGCACTCTATGGCGTATTGGAAATAGCTCTAGAGAGCCATGTGTAGAGCCGCGCTCCAAGACATGCATGAAATAGTGAACAAGATAGTTTGTAGGGTCAAATCTTGGAACCCCCAAATGGAAACCTTACCCTTGCTTCTCTCTGCCTCGGGAACATAATATTGGTGAACGTACTCGCTCATAGGGAGTCTGTCGCCTCTACCTCGGGTCAAATTAGCATGGTATCCACGTCATGAAAACCCTGTCAGAAAATAGATATCCTTGATATCTAATGTCAGTGTATGGACTCCCACATGAAATAACTATTGATCCACGTCCCACATGTGGACCAGGTATTCTAATAACCTGAGTTGGGCTGTCATGCCCGGGATCCTAAAAAATTTCAAGAGCCCACATTCCCGAAGGGTAGCGACTGTACCCGGGTCATTCTTGGCGATGGCATCATCCTCCTCATGTTCTCTTTCCCTCCATTCCAACATCGTGATGGTCAAACACCTGCAAAATATCCATGAGAGGGAAGTCAGCAACTTGTTTTAAACTCTTGCATAATTTTTATTGAGAAAAACCACACATTAAAATCCATTTTTCGGCCCTCGCAGGTGAACCTTTTGCATAGTGCGAGATTATCGCAAGTTCCCTGAAGCCCACCTTTGGGAATCTTAGATTCTTGCAGGTCCCACATGGCCCACCTATGAGAATGCTTAAGCGCATGTTCCAACCATAAAATGGACTCAAAACTCTAAAAATTGCCAATAAAAACAAAAAATAAACCATGGAAAAGTTGGAGAATCAAGAGATTACCTCATTGGCTGAAATCATTTGCCAAATCATCGCTTGTGCCTCCCGCAATCGAGCAAAGAAATTTGGGGGAAAATGAGGTATGTTGGACAAGTTTTTGGGCAAAGTAACAATGAAATGGTAAAAAGTCATTTTCACCCATATTTATTCACTTTTTACTATTTCTTATTGATTTTTTATATTATTTTTATTGTTTTGTTTATAAAACCTAATACCCTAATAGCCTTGTGAGTATGGTTTTTCACAGATATAGCAACTTCGAAGTCTGAACGAGCGGGTTACAGGTGTTTTTTCTTTTTGTCACATGTACGACTTTAAGGTTTTTTAGGAAAAACCTCGAGCTCGGTTACGGTTATGTACGACTTTAAGGTTTTTTAAGGTTTTCTCTCATCTTTTTGTACTCGTCATGGTAACACGAAAATGATGAATGTAAGGGAGTATACTTTAAGCTCTTTTCACACTCCATAAAAATGGAAAGATTGTCGAGCGACCTTGTTCTTTTCACGCTCGTTAAAATATTTGAAGAAAATGTTTGTTGAGAGATAGTTTATCTCTTTTTCGGTCTCATCAGAATACTTTATGAAAAAGGAACTGGGAGATTCCTCTTTAAGTGTTTTTCAGATTCTCAAAACATGAAAAACTCTCGAGTTTTCTATCATTGGACTTGTTAAACAAACATCGAAAGACCCATACTGGGACTGAACTACTCCTTCCTAGGGTTTGTTAAATATACTCTGAGGCACTCATCCGAAGGATGAGCTTACATCGATAAGCATATGTTATCCTCCTCAAGCTTGTGTAAAAATAAAGAGGTACTCGCCAGAGATGGTGGGGGAAATTTTGGGAAAGGGATATGTTTTCGTATTCATATTAATGGCAGTAAGCGTCACTCTTGAACATGACACCCCCTATTCTTTATTTGAATCCGGGTTGGGAAATCCATTTGTCTCTCATTCGACTTGCTACAAGGTCATATCTTGGGTTGTCTTTGAGTCAATGCTGCCAAGTCCTTGGTCGTGTCATTCATATGTTCAAGAGAAGTTCAAATGATCCCTTTATTGAGTCAGCCATCTGCAGTTGTCCATTCTTACTATGTTAGCCTTCCCTGTGTCTGTTTCAACCCGTATTCATAATTTGTTTCACCCTCAAAATCTGTTACTTATTTCGTGTCATTGATGGGGGATACACCAAGGCCCTCCTATGAAGAGTCTTGTTCCATAGACTCCAACTCATTATCCAGAAATGAGACTTAGAAATCATTTAGTACCTTGGAACCTGCAAGCCTTAATGGCAGGCCTCTTCGCTTTCGACAGGGGTTTCACACCATTGATCCCTGATCGAGAGATTCCGCCAAGTGCTCAACTTCATCTCATTCATTCGCATTCGTTCAGATTGTACTTCGATACCTTGGGAGTCATTGACCTCAATGGTGATTTCCCTTGCACTTGTTAATGGTTGTCATCAATGACCGGTAATCAAGTGGTTTCTACCATGTTCAACTTTAGCACATGTAATCACATGACTAGATTCATACTTTCGGGTGATAGGAGTGAAGACCATGGGTCTCATATTTTCGATCCAGGCTATGATGGAGTATGTATGATTTGTATCGGCACATAGATCCACTTTGTATGTCACGTGGATATGTCTTAATTCAAGTCTTCTCATATAGATCCACAATGTATTCCTGGTGGCTATGTAGCATTTTGATGACATGGATCCACAATGTATGATTGGTGGCCATGACCTACATTTATGATTCCATTCATTTGTGATCTGAGCATGGGAATGCCTACCTCAGACCTGCTATTATATTCTGCATATGCTTGGTTGTTTACAGGTTTCCGATTAGGTGCGCTCCTTGTTTCTGACACACACACACGCATGTTACAAAGTACTTTAGCTATCACAAGTTCCAGCCTCATACTTTGGGGGGCATTCTGTTACACATTATTTTGGTCACTCTAGTGATGTCTCTGCAAGTGATGTATTCAGGCTCCCACAAGGACTTTTTACCTAAGAAAAGTGATTGTTGTCTTCTTACAAAAAGAATATTTTTAAGATGAGTTCGCAGGATACCTATGTTATAGGGTGCGGAAATACTTCATTCTTGTAGGAAACCCAAACTTAGGGTGTGAACTGTTCACAGTCTGTTCTATAGGTAGGGTGCGAACCTGTTTCAAAGCTTGGAAAAGAGAAGAGGTCATGAAGGTTCTAGAAGGGAATATTCTAGAAAATGAGTTGGCATTTTCATGGTTGGAATCCTACTGACTTCTCAGATTTAGTGGGATCATCCTCATCCATGTAACCATCTCTCCTTCTCCTATATATTAAAAGGTTTTGTTGATTAAGGTTGGTTGTCATAGATGTCAACCCTTGAAGAAAGACCCGTAGCACAAAGTTTTGGGTAATGGACCCAATAGTGTTTGATGTAAATATGATTCATTATTGTTTTGTCATCGTTGATAAGAATTAAATATGGATGAACTCCAAAGTGGTCCCCTTATGGTGAAAGCCCTCACGGGAAGACGCTTTGTGGAGTAAGATAACCCATGCTTAATTATGGAATAATGAGATGAAGGAAAGTGAATTTGTCAAGGAAAATATCCTAGATGGATATTTCTTGTCATGTCATTTCCGGTGGTATGTGGAATGTCACATAATTCCTCACGGTTAGAGAGTTATGGCCATGCGAAGTTGCAGACCCCAGGTTTGGGTAATGGACCCAAGTTTGTTTGATGGGTAATGGTACGCGTTATGATATATTTTCAGATAATACTACTCTATATGGATAGTACATGTCATGACATTTCTGGTGGTATATAGAACGTCACATAACTCCTCACGGTTTGAGAGTTATGGCCTTACGAAGTTGGAGGACCCTCATATGTCATCTAGAAGCCCCAAAAGGTCAAAGTAATCAAAGTGGTTTAAGAGATTTTAAAAGGTA
>ML844677.1:37458-51074 GCA_009831015.1 Picea engelmannii | reverse complement strand
TTACACAAGACCTCACTTGCTCATGCATGCCTGGCCTGTTTTCAAAGTTGGACACTACTGTTTAGAGTTTCCTTCCATTTGATCACCCATCTATGAACAATCGTGACACAAAACTGATGGGCGTCGGGCTCTGCTCCTGATAGAAATCCAGGAGTGACTTCCGTCGCCAACACACCACATGGATGCTTTTCCTTTCAGTTGATATATCACAATTCTTCCTTCTACATGAGAGGAATATTTCTGCAGATGGAAATATTTCCTCATGCCAAGCAACCATGTCTCAGCATCTTCCTCCTTCTTATGTTCTCCATCAAAATGTAGGAGGCTTAATCTTATTCATTTCTCCTTTCAGTTCATCCACTCCAGACCTCCTATGCTTTTTGGTAGGAGATGGGCTTGAACTATTGTGTGCTTCCTTATTGGAATGATTTGGGGAGCGACATCGATGTCTGCTAACACTCCTTGATCTTCTTTTCTTCTCAGGGGTCCTATGACTCCTTGTTTTGCCTGAGTCACTATCCTTTTCCAATTTCTTTTCGATTCTTTCCAAACTCTTTAAGAACTTTACGTTGAATTCACCTTGTTTTTCCTCAACTTTCTTGAGCTTTCTGCTATCTACTCGGTGAGTTTGGGCATCCTTCTGTAATCTTTCAATGATTTGCTTCATGTTTCCCTCCTTATCTATCTCTTCTCCATTCCCATTGGAGTTCGACCCTTCAACTCCCAAATGAACATCCATTCCCTTTGCTTCATTCTCTGAACTGGAAGCAGTCCGTGCCTCTTCCATTTCTTTTGCACTCAGTGGCAATTCTATTGGGTTCTGACACTTGTTGAACTTCTGCATCACAATCTGCAAACAACCGAAATTTGTCAGGCCATTATTCCTTAACAATTCCCACAGCATTCAAAAACCAACACGATTTAAGAAAAACGTTCAGTTTTCATGAATTTTTCGAGCTCTGCTCGACTCTGTAACAATTCCAGGCCTTAGCCCTTTTCTCTTAGCCTCAACCCCTGAAACCATGGGTTGTGACCAAACGCTAGACCAATAAGTGCTTAATCAGGACTTCAATATTTCAGGGTTTCAGGTGCTGGAAGCCTTCATGCTTACTTCCTTCCAATCTCGTGACTTTCGAACTTCTGACTCCACTATCCTCCGGGCCCACATCACAGCTGTCACCCACCACAGTGGTGACACATGGTGTACTTAGGAAGGTCCACGTCACCCCATGCGACATCATCCTGCGCTATTGCATCAACATTTTTCTTCGAAACCCACTGGCATGTGGCACACATCCCATGTGTCCACATCCATCCAAGTGGCGTCAACATGACTCACTACTTCGACCCTTCAGGACTTCGTAATTTCGGGCTTCGGGAGCTTGTGCGTTAGCACATCCCACTTTTCCCGACAGCCGGACTCCTAAAATTACAATCTACAACGAGATCTAGGGGTCGGGATTCTTCTCAGATCTACGACGTAGATCTCCTCAGGACTTCGGAGTTTCAGGTTTCAGAGATTTGTGCCTCAACGCACCCCGCTTCTCCAAACAACCGAACTCCCGAAAAACTTCTAGGATAACCTTCTTGCACCTTCTTTGGATCTAATGGCCGTAAAGGTTTTTCCTCTCCTTTCGAACAAATCCTATGACTCCAACACTCCAAGTGTTGAGCGCTCTCTCTCTGTGGTTAAATATCATGCCGGTTGCGGTTTTATTCTACCGCTACTTCTCCTGAACTTCGTAACACGACTAAGTAACCCCTTGGCACTTAGAAACATTCTAAGGTTCGAAATTGGTTCCATTCAAACACCATTTCCACTCGAAACCTTGGGTCCAAAGACCACTTATTTGGCCCATCCAGGCTCAGTGTGGAAACTATGGCTCTGATACCATATTGTAACGTCCCCGACCATCNTATATCCCCAAGGACGAACCCTGCTGTAATCATGCTTATGAATTGTAAATCATGTTTTGTAGGCTGGTGAGCCATGTATATATATGTTGGTGGGGTTATGTGTTTATTAGGCCGGAGAGCTTAAGTGTTAAAGGCCAGTAGCCTGATTTTGTATATGTAATTATGCAGATCATTAATATAATATATAAACACCACTATGTGCAGAATGACCATGAAGAAAGAGTGATGGCGGACTAAGCTTCCACAAGGTGGGTAAGGGAAAAGGGGCCGAAAGGTTGGAAAGAGGGGCTAAGATTAGGGGCTTAAGTCCTTGAGAATAATATTTTATTATTATTCTAAAGTTGTGTGCCAAAACATGTTTTTATCCTAAGTCCTCAGAAAGGCAACGGATGCAGCTCCAAGTGTGCAAAAGGGAACGCATGCAGCTCCAGGAAGACAAGTGTTGGCCTGGGTGCATGTGGTTAAAAGCTGAAGCGTTAGCTGAGTTCGAGGTTCATCCTCCATTTTGCCTTCGACTATCTGAAACCGGGAATTTCGTCTTGTCTCTGCATTCATCCTCCATTCGACCGTCCATTGTCTGAACTGTGGGGTGGATGTGTATGATCTCTGTATACCCTCACGCAGCTCTGAAACCCGAAGTTTGTGATGTTTTCTTGAGAAGTCGATACACCCTCTGTCTGAACCATTGAGTCTATGTTCGACCTCTACGTGGATTGCTTTTCACGCATCCTGAAACCAGTGTAACCTGAACCGTGTTGTGTCTTAGTGGCCTGTTGCCATTTTTTGGGCGTCCACACCCAATTTTCCTATTGCTTCTATCACCTGTGAGTTGATCGAAAGCTGTTATTGTTGCTGTTAGCCTGAACTTGTAGGAATTGAGTTGAAAACTGGTTGAGGAAGCGAGTCGTGAGGCCCGTGGTAGAAGAGTTAGGTTGTCAGGCCTGTGAGAAACTCTCTCTAAGTGAGAGAGTCTGCTGGGAAGTGGTTTTCTCCCAGAGAGAGTCTAGCACCAGCTACAGAGCTCTGAGAATTTCTAATTTGGCCTGTTGTCGAGACCCAAAGAAGTAGGTGAAGCACCGATGGACTGTGTTTGTGAAGGTGTATACTCCCGAGTGGAATAGGCATGTGGGGAATGAGAGTCCATGAGTAATGGGCATAAGAAGGCTCCTGGAGAGAATCCTTCCGGTAGCTCTGTGCAGTTTTCCTATAACCTCAGCCTCTTCTAGGATTCCCTTGCCTTGGGTGGAGCTTGGTCCCATCTTGGGGGTGACCCACTACTGAGCGTGATGAGCAGTGTGGTCTAAGGCTGGGAGATTTGTGGAAGGTATGCACATGGTTGGTGGAGTTACTACCGTTTCAAAGATAAGTATATGCATGTGTTTAATATCAATTAAAATGCATGTATGTGACGCTTGGAATATTATCATGTACTCCGTTGCAATTATGAATTACTATTAATTCCATTACTTCTGTATGTTAGCGGTAATCTTGTGTTTACTCTGTATTGTTTAATTTAAATGTGTTAAGTCATTTAAATTCATCTAAATGTATATATATATATATATATGAGAATGTTTCTGCGTAGTAGTGTTTCCCGACAGTGGGGTTGATGGTCGGGGATGTTACAATATGGTATCAGAGCCATAGTTTCCACACTGAGCCTGGATGGGCCAGATAAGTGGTCTTTGGACCCAAGGTTTCGAGTGGAAATGGTGTTCGAATGGAACCGATTTCGAACCTTAGAATGTTTCTAAGTGCCAAGGGGTTACTTGGCCACGTTACGAAGCTTAGGAGGAGTAGCAGTAGAATAAAACCGTAGCTGGCGTGATATTTGACCAGAGAGAGAGAGCGCTCAACACTTAGAGTGTTGGAGTCGTAGGATCTGTTCGGATGCAGAGGAAAAACCTTTATGACCATTAGATCTGGAGAAGGTGTATGAAGGTTATCCTGGAAGCATTTTGGGAGTTCGGCTTTCGGGAGAAGTGGGGTGCGCTGAGGCACAAATCTCCGAAACCCGAAACTCTGAAGTCTCGAGGAGATCTATGTTGTAGATCTGAGAAGAAGCCTGACCGTTAGATCTCAAGGAAGATTGTAATTTCAGGAGTTAGGTTGTCGGGAGAAGTGGGATGTGCTGACGCAGAAACTCCCGAAGGGTCGAAGTAGTGGGTCATACTGACGCCACTTGGATGGACGTGGACACATGGGATGTGTTCCACACGCCAGTGGGTTCCGAAGAAAAAGGTTGACGCAGTGGGGCAGGATGACATCGCCTGGGTTGAAGTGGACCTTCCTAAGTGCACCACGTGTCACCACCATGGTGGGTGACAACTGTGTTGTGGGCCTGGTGGATAGAGGAGTCGGAAGTTTAGAAGTCGCGAGATTGGAAGGAAGTAAGCATGAAGGCTTCCGACACCCTAAACCCTAAAATCCCGAAGTCCTGATTAAGCACTTATTGGACTAGCGTTTGGTCACGACCTGTGGTTGCAAGGGTTGAGGCTAAGAGAAAAGGGCTAAGGCCTGAAATTGTTACAGAGCCGAGCAGAGCTTGGAAAATTCATGAAAATTGAACGTTTTTCTTAAATCGTGTTGGTTTTTGAATGCTGTGGGAATTGTTAAGGAATAATGGTCTGACAAATTCTGGTTGTCTGTAGATTATGATGCAGAATTTCAACAGGTGCCAGAACCGAATAAAATTTCCATTGAGTGCAAAAGAAATGGAAGAGGCACAGACTGCTTCCAGTTCAGAGAATGAAGCAAAAGGAATGGATGTTCATTTGGGAGTTGAAGGGTCGAACTCCAATGGGCATGGAGAAGAGATAGATAAGGAGGGAAACATGATGCAAATCATTGAAAGATTGCAGAAATATGCCCAAACTCACTGAGCAGATAGCAGAAAGCTCAGGAAAAACAAGGTGAATTCAATGTAAAGTTGTTAAAGAGTTTGGAAAGAATCAAAAATAAATTGGAAAAGGAGAGTGACTCAAGCAAAATAGGGAGTCGTAGTGTTGAAATAATGTAACTGCAAAGTGTTTTTAATTATTATTGTTGTCTTAATCATTAGATCAATCCCCTATTGCGGATTGATCATGTCGACTATTGTAAAAGATCAAATCCCCTTTTGCGGATTGGTCAAAACATAATTGTAATAGACAGAATAATAAGTTGGCCCCATAATATATTAAAGGGGCCCCATAATATATTAAAGGTGGTTATAACCACCTAGAAGAAGAAGTTGGCCCTGCCAATGAAGAGACACCTCCGTCCACACGTGCCAGAGTTGTATAAATAAGGAGGCTAGCGCCTCATTTAGACACACACTCAGTCGTTCATTGAGGAGCAAGTTTCAGAGCTGCAAAGAGAGAGAGAGAGAGAGAGAGAGAGAGAGAGAGAGAGAGAGAGAGAGAGAGGCACATTCTTGGGAGAGGACCTCCTGTATTTGTTTGAGTTATCTCTTGGCATTGTATTAGCTCTCTATAATAAGGAAGTTTTACTGTGTTTTCTCCTGCATGAGGGTTTCCCAGGATAAATGATGTGTCTCTTGTGATTGTGTATTTCTCAGTGATCCTATCTTATGATATTGTTATCTAGTGAAATGCAAAGAACTCTAACAATATCTTAAACCTTAACATGGTATCAGAGCCAAGCTGAAGATTTCATTTTTCACAAGAGAAAGTGAAAAATGTCACTGTTGCCGTACATGCAAATTAAGGCTTTTTATTGAAGAAGTATTTCAGCCCCAAAACCATCTAGAAAAGTGCACCCTTCTGTTGTAGGAAAGTCTCTCTGCGGATAGGTAGATCTCCTTTTGAGAGCTAGACCCTTAACTCTAAGACAAAAGGTGCTTAACATGGACACTGACTTCCTTTTAGATCTAATCAAGCTGATGAACAAAAGAGAAGGAGGGAGGTATGTACCTTATGAACGTCGTTTGTCCCTGCAAGGTCCAGGATGAGCTTCGATCTTGAGCTCCTTGGTAGGTCTTACAAGACAAACAAAAGTACAAAAGACTCCTACTCTACTGAGATTAGCTAAAACATAGATCCATCTACTACAGACAAACTTATATGGAACAAGTACAAGTTTGAAATAAACAGGCCAAGCATTGATTGTATTAATGAGAACAACAACGAAGAATACTTACAACCATAGATGTGAGTGTAGCAGCTTCATCAAGTTCTCCTTGTCCAAACCCTTGCTTAAACAGTCCACACACGGAATGTTGATGTTCCAAATGACATCTTCATCATGAGATCATAAGTTAGATGCTTCACAATACTTTCCCTTCACTTCTCATGAGATCATAAGTTTGATATCTCTAAACTCCTCTCCCCCCCCCTCCTCCATGGAAATCCCTCAGTATATAGGATTTGGAGGCTTAACCACCATGGAGAGGATCTCTCATGAGATCCACTAAGAAAGGGATCTCTAAGATATTTAGGGAGAAAATATATCTTAAGGATTTTGGGGAGGAAATATCTCTCAAGGATTTTAAGGAGGAAATATTTCAACCATCCATGAGATCCTCCACCTTCCCTAAAAAATAGGAAACCAAATGTGAGGTGGATYYTCACACTTAATTACYTTCTTKTYCATGAATATTAATAATAATYCATGTGCACTTGATTCTCWCACTTAATMAATTTCTTTYCCATGAATATTAATAATAATTCATGTGTACTTGGTATTTTGGCCTTCATGTAATATATCCCTCCTCCACATTGACTAGGGATTGTGACATAGGTTATTCTATGGTGTCAAGGTGTATGAGACACTTATATGACACTTTACGATGCTTAGGGCGAGGTACCTAAGTGTGCAAATTTCATGTGTAATAGAATGCCCCCTAAAGTGTGAGGTTAGAAGAGAGAATGATGGCCGAAACACTTTACAAATATTTAAAGCAAGGGTGTGGACTCGAAGAACCTGGTAGAAGCTGCAAACAACCAACAAACAAATGTTATAACATGTTTCAAACCCAAGGCAGGCATACCTATGCTTTAGTGATAAAAGACTTTCAAGGTATGGACACTATAAAATACACTGCAGATCCATAATTATATTGACAAAAAGGTATAGCCATTGAAGATACACTGTGGATCTATACTCCCATGACCTGAACTGATCGTAGCCATGAAGAATACACAGTGGATCTACGAGATAGCAAGACATAGCCACGACCAATACAAAGTGGATCTATGTGACAGTATATGTGTCAATGTTCAAGAGAAACTCCGTCGCAACTTGGGCAATGTACATATCAGAGTGATCACTCAACCCAGGGTCTTCTTAACAATCTCGATGTAATACGAATCTAACCATGTTAATAGATGTCCTGATGTCGAACATGGCAAAAACCACTTGATTACCGGTCAATGATGTAAACCGTTAACAAGCACGAGGGAGGTCACCATTGATGTCAGTGATTCCCAACGTACTCTAGTACATTCCAACAAATGTGAATGGATGAGCTGAAGTCGAACATCTGTGGAATCATCCGATCAGAGGTCAATAATGTAAACCCATTGTCGAACGTGAGGAGGCATGCCATTGAGGCATGCAGGTCCCAAAGTACTAACTGGTTTCTAAGTCTAGTTCCTGGATAATGTGTCGAAGTCGTCAGGAATAGACTTGTCGAAGGAGGGTCTTGATGTATCCCCCATCAACGACACGAAACAGACACAGAGATGTAATTGGTAGATCAAATGAACATGGACTAACACAGGTATTGAGACAAGATATTGTTGATGGCTGACTCTCAAGGCATATACTTCCCTTGAACACTGAGGCACAACAACAGAAAAATGACATGGACCAAAACATGATGATGCAGTGGATACTGTGACTTTCATTGGGTGACCCAAAGGAGTAAGAAAAAACTCAGAGGATTGGTTTAGTGCAAAGGTTCAACGGATTAATATGTGCACAAAGACAATGTGCCGTGTTCAAGGGCGACTCTAAGAGTTACTGGTAGTGTTCTCAAAAAATTGTTTGGCTTGCTTCTTTCAATTTCCCCCCATCCAGATAGATGAGTACCTCTTTTTTATTTAACGAGCTCAAGGAGGGTAACACATGCTCGATATAACTTACCTTCGGTAAGTCCCTCTTCCTTTGTTTAACGAACTGGAAGAAGTAAGGGTTCAGTCCCATATGGGCCCTTCAGTGTATAATTGTTTAACGAGTCCAGAGAAGGTAAACTCGGTGGTTTTTCATATTTAGAGAGTCTGAAAACAACTTAAAGGTGACTCCAATGTTGTCCTTTTTCGTAATGTTAGTCTCGCGAGGCCAAAAAAGAGATAAATTATCACTCGAAAGACGCCCTTTCAAACCTTTTAATGAGTGGGAAAGGAAGAAAGATCACTCGACAATCTTTTCATGTTTAGAGAGTCTGAAAAGAGCTTAAAGATGACTCCAGGGGGTTCCTTTTTCGTGTATCCATACAGGTCTGAAAAAGAGATAAAAGTTTACCCGGATGCATTCTCATGTATTTACGAGCACGAGAAAGAATAACGACTAAGCTCGGGATGCCCCCAGCTTGAAAGCTAATGGCTTAACTCTAGAATGATCATCAAAGGCCGGAGACATGCCCTCCAAGCTTCAATTCATTCACCGACTTTGAGGTTGTCACCAATTTCTCTACTAGATGAGAAAAAGGAGAAGGGTGGATGAAAAGAAGGTTCAAGAGAGGTGACTATTTCATTTTTTAACTAGCTTGACACAGGAAAAGAAATATGCTCCGGGTTCTGGGTTCGATCCCCAGATTGATGTTTCATTTTTTAATGAGATTTCTACAGAGAGGAAAACTATGCTCATGGACTCTGCTTGTTCATGGTTTCTAAGAGAATAACACTCTGGAAGGATACCATGTCAAGGGACAAAACTCGGTCATGGCTTCCAAGATATCTTCGCTGGATGGAAGATAATCACTCTTGAAGGAACACATGTCGAGGGTCGGGATAGGGGTAAGGAGATCAGGCTCCAATAGCCCTACCGAAGAAATCACCATGTCAACTACCAGATCTAAATCATCAAAAGTTGAAGTCATTGGAGACAACGCCACATAATTAACATGTGGCAGGGGTGATACTATCTGCATATAAGAACCATTTAGGGAGGTAATTCAGTCAGGACTGATGAATGAAAGTTGATAAATAGTCATAATTCTTCCATCATGAGGGAAAGATATCACGTGGAAAAGAGTGGATACAATAGCTTTCATGGCATAGACATAATCCCACCCAAGGAGTAAAGCGAAATACAAGGGGTCTTGGACTACCATGACATCAATAAAGACAACTTTCCCTCCCAAAGTTACCAAAAACTGAGGAAGGGTCCCTAAAGGTTGACTAGTTCTTCTGTTAAAAGCTAACAAATTCTGTGTAATCGACGCAAGCTGAGGACAACCCAAAGCATGCCAAGCAACAGAGGACAAAATACTAACGGATGCACCTTCATCTATCAGTGTTTGAGGAATGTCTCGTCCACAAATCTCTACTGTAATCTGGAAAGGAATGTGAGAGGGAAGACGAGGTCCAGTTAGCGCACCCCAATAAAAAAGGATGGCCTCATTACTTGGAGGGGTTTTCGAAGGAGAAGGAGGAATGCCCCCCGACATGGTAGATTCTATATCAATGAGAAAAAACGTGGGCAATATCGGGTTTACTCTCTAGAGGGAGAGTAGGATCGACCAATGGTGGACTTGGATCAACCAATGGTGGACTTGGATCGACCACTTTGGCACTCTTTAGAGGAAGAGTGGGATTGATTGATAATGTAACCAGAGCAACCACTTTGACACTCTTTGGATGAAGGGTGGGACTGACCGAGGAAGGGACTGGATCAGTCACTTTGGCACTCGTCAAGGAAGGAGTGGGATCAACCGATGGCGGAACCGGATCAACCACTTTGGTTTCACCCTCTAACGGGAGAGTGGGATCGACCGGGGATGAAAACGGATCGACCACTTGGGTTACACTCTTTTGATGAAGAGAGGGGCTGATCGATGACGGAACTGGATCAACTACTTGGGTTTGTGGTTCAATCGAGGAGGAAACTAGATTGACCATCTGATCAACCGGACTGACTGGGGATGGAACCGCATTGACCAATCCATCAACTAAGGAGGGGTTGGGGGAAAACCTATGATAACCAGCTGGAAGTTGAATCTTTTCCAAAAGAGAAGAAGCCTCGTCCATACGAGGGCAAAGGTGAGAGTAATGATCACCCTTACATAACATGCAAGGGAACTTGATAGTTTTCTTCTTCTTACCAACCTTAACATCACTAGTTGACGGGGTATCATCGACATGACCGAAAGAGGTCGATGATGTGGAGGACCACATTTCTAAGACCTTAATAAGACCGGGGCAATCCCTCAGAAAGTAGTCACTCTTACAAAGGCTGCAAGGGAATTTGGGTTTTGGATTCTTCATTTTAATCTTGTTGACCTCATCAACACTCCCAGTACTATTAACAATAATTGGTTGCTTGGATCCAACATCTGATGTTGTTGGGGCCTTGGTCCTTTTAGGGCTCTTCTTCTTCTTCTCTTTCCGTTTCTTCTTCTTCTGATCAACTTGGATACTTGCTTTAGAGATTTCGCTAGGCGAAAAAGGAGAAAGGGAAGGAGACTTAATGGGTGAAGAAGGCAAAATGTCGACATGAGGTTGATGTGTGGGTGGTGTACTGACATCTAAAGTATTAGGTGCAGTTGAAACATTGGGAGGATTCGAGATCACTGGAGTGGGGAACAACCAAACTAGTAATCCGATGGTGAGTCCTGTAAGACTCAGTGTGGAAATATACAGAGGACCAAAGTTTCCAAAAGAAGGAAAGGTGTAAGGTTCCCCGGGACAAGGGGTTCCTCCTTCGGTACTCTCAGGATTTGACACCATTAATACTGACTCGACCTAAGGTCCACTAAGTAAAACAAACAACACACGTTATGAATCTGAGAAGCAATCAATCAAACAAAACCTTCCCAGAATGAAACCACTAGTTGGTGATGAAATCCAACATCGCGAGATCAAAATAGGAAGAGGCAGGGATAGAGCGGGTGGATCAGTTACGTTGGTGACCTGCTTAACGGACTTACACCTTGGTGCAAGCTTCCATGTAGTAATTGTGGATTTACCCTCCAAGGAGCCCGAGTGAGTTTGACCAACGTCTGTTCCAGGTACAGTGAGGCTTCCCTTCACCGTCACCTTGTGTAAGACCCTAAATATTGTGGCTACTAAGGTCACCAACTCGCAGTCAGCCTCTAGGCGAGTACAATCGACAGTCGAGTCTGAACGTAAGGGCAGGGTATCTAGCCCCAAATCAACTTGAAATGCTTCCACTCAACATTGTGGGTATACCTTCAAGCGACCCCCATAATATGATCCGACTACTACAATCAGTCAAACCACAGAGGGATAATATTTATAATTCGCCCGAATGCGACCTTGTACGTAACCCCTGTGTGAGAGGGGGATCCCGGAAAACCTATACGACAATTAGATTTGACTCTCCCTAGCTCAGGATGCTAATGTTTGTTTTGGAAACTTTGGAGAGTTTTACTCACAGCCTAATCCAAAGTGCTAATCCTAGTCTAATGTTGGTGGAAGATCCTAAAGATAAAAAATGTTCTAGATAATTTTTTAATTAGTGTTCGTTTTACAACTGTTCTTTACTCAAAGGGTGTATGAAAGTGAAACTGATGGAATGATGACTCAATTCCCAAAAAAGATGCATAAAAGATGATAAGCAATCATTTCTTTTCAATGAACGCCTATATAAGGGAAAGAGAAAGAGTTGTTTTCACTATCAAACACTAATATGGAATGTCCTCAATCAATTTGTTCTCAATCGAATCCAATGTAATGCTAAAACATTTCAGAAACGCTTTCTAATATGCAATCCAATCACTAAGATGTATCTTTGTTGTTTGTATGCGAATGATGATTAAGTCAATGCAAAACTTCCCCTACCAACTAACCTTTTAGATCAAGGAGATTTGGACAAGCATAAGAAAATTTCGCACAAACAACACACCCTCTTGCTATGATTGAAACAAGAAGCAAAAAGAAAACAAAAGATAACAAAGAAAATAAAAAATTTCACACAAAAGAAAGATGTTAAAAAATGACCTCAAAAAACCAAATGAGATGATTCACAGATTTCTGATGTCCTTCACCACAATTTTCACTCAGTTAGATGAGAGATGAGAAAGCAGTGGATTGATTCCAAGTTCTCAACAGAAGAAAAACTCAAAATAAGGAAGAAGGTCAAAAAATTTGAACAACAAAGTGCTTTTTCCTCAAAAAGCAGAGTGTCAAAGGTCAATAGGAAGATGTACTGAAGCACAAAGAAGCCGAGCAAGGGTAAAAACAGAGATTGGATTTCAGAAAATACAACCCTAGAAGTTTTTTTGCAGAAAAAAGGGTAGCGCTCTTGTGTAAGGGGCACCATAGCGTTATAACGCTCTGTGGAAAGACAACAGAGAGCGTTTGCGCCCTGATAACATAGGCAGGGGAGCGCTAGTGTCTTAAAACCCAGAAAATTGTCGAAAAAAAAAAACAACACTCAGTCAAACTTTGTCAATCACAATGGATGTGATGGAATAAGGATCCAATCAACATATTCAATCAGACATACGAGGTGAACAAGGTCTAAAAAGAATGAAGGGTAAGACAAGGTCTATGAGGAAAACCAAAACTGAAAGCTTCTAGGTTTTCATCCCCAGTGGAGTCGCCAGTTTCTGTTGTAGGAAAATCTCCCTGTGGACAGGTAGATTTCCTCTTGAGAGCTAGACCCTTAACTCTAAGACAGAAGGTGCTTAACATGGACACTGACTTCCTTTTAGATCTAATCAAGTTGATAAACAAAAGAGAAGGAGAGAGGTATGTACCTTATGAACGTCGTTTGTCCCTACAAGGTCCAGGATGAGCTTCGATCTTGAGCTCCTTGGTAGGTCCTGCAAGACAAACAAAAGTACAAAAGACTCCTACTCTACTGAGATTAGCTAAAACATAGATCCATCTACTGCAGACAAACTTATATGGAACAAGTACAAGTTTGAAAGAAACAGGCCAAGCATTGATTGTATTAATGACAACAACAACAAAGAATACTTACAACCATAGATGTGAGTGCAACAACTTCATCAAGTTCTCCTTGTCCAAACCCTTGCTTAAACAATCCACACACGGAATGTTGATGTTCCAAATGACATCTTCCTCATGAGATCATAAGTTAGATGCTTCACAATACTTTCCCCTCACTTCTC
Organism: Picea engelmannii; assembly: GCA_009831015.1. Taxonomy (NCBI): domain Eukaryota; kingdom Viridiplantae; phylum Streptophyta; class Pinopsida; order Pinales; family Pinaceae; genus Picea; species Picea engelmannii. The sequence goes on along the minus strand of ML844677.1, from coordinate 37,894 downwards.
ATGAGATCATAAGTTTGATATCTCTAAACTCCTCTCTCCCACCCTCCTCCATGGAAATCCCTCATTATATATGATTTGGAGGCTTAACCACCATGGAGAGGATCTCTCATGAGATCCACTAAGAAAGGGATCTCTAATATATTTAGGGAGAAAATATCTCTTAAGGATTTTGGGGAGGAAATATCTCTCAAGGATTTTAAGGAGGAAATGTTTCAACCATCCATGAGATCCTCCACCTTCCCTAAAAAATAGGAAACCAAATGTGAGATGGATTCTCACACTTAATTACTTTCATTTTCATGAATATTAATAATAATTCATGTGCACTTGATTCTCACACTTAATCAATTTCTTTTCCATGAATATTAATAATAATTCATGTGTACTTGGTATTTTGGCCTTCATGTAATATATCCCTCCTCCACATTGACTAGGG
>ML844677.1:11412-21836 GCA_009831015.1 Picea engelmannii | reverse complement strand
ATTTGTCTTGTCTCGCAAACAGGTGCCATCCAGTGGAAGAATCCTTCTGACTATCTCATCCTGGCAGTAATCTGTGAAAAGGGAACTTCTTTGACTTGGTCCATTACCTCTTTAGCCCTTCTAAAACCCAGATTACATAGGGATGTCTCCCTTGGACTATCCCTCCTAAATAGAAAGAGCCCCCCATCGAGGTGACAGTGGGTGGGGAAGCTCCTGTTACGCCGGTTTTAAGCCTTGACTCAAGCTGCCTAAACCCTTCTTGCAAACCGTGCGATAACAGTGAAGGACATCAGAAATCTGTGAATCATCTCATTTGGTTTTTTGAGGTCATTTTTTAACATCTTTCTTTTGTGTGAAATTTTTTATTTTCTTTGTTATCTTTTGTTTTCTTTTTGCTTCTTGTTTCAATCATAGCAAGAGGGTGTGTTGTTTGTGCGAAATTTGCTTATGCTTGTCCGAATCTCCTTGATCTAAAAGGTTAGTTGGTAGGGGAAGTTTTGCATTGACTTAATCATCATTCGCATACAAACAACAAAGATACATCTTAGTGATTGGATTGCATATTAGAAAGCATTTCTGAAATGTTTTAGCATTACATTGGATTCGATTGAGAACAAATTGATTGAGGACATTCCATATTAGTGTTTGATAGTGAAAACAACTCTTTCTCTTTCCATTATATAGGCGTTCATTGAAAAGAAACGATTGCTTATCATCTTTTATGCATTTTTTTTGGGAATTGAGTCATCATTCCATCAGTTTCACTTTCATACACCCTTTGAGTAAAGAACAGTTGTAAAACAAACACTAATTAAAAAATTATCTAGAACATTTTTTATTTTTAGGATCTTCCACCAACATTAGACTAGGATTAGCACTTTGAATTAGGCTGTGAGTAAAACTCTCCAAAGTTTCCAAAACAAACATTAGCATCCTGAGCTAGGGAGAGTCAAATCTAATTGTCGTATAGGTTTTCTGGGATCCCCCTCTCACACAGGGGTTATGCACAAGGTCGCATTCGGGCGAATTATAAATATTATCCCTCTGTGGTTTGACTGATTGTAGTAGTCGGATCGTATTATGGGGGTAGCTTGAAGGTATACCCTCAATGTTGAGTGGAAGCATTTCAAGTTGATTTCAGGCTAGATACCCTGCCCTTACGTTCAGACTGGACTGTCGATTGTACTCGCCCAGGGGCTGACTGGGAGTTGGTGACCTTAGTAGCCACAATATTTAGGGTCTTACACAAGGTGACGGTGAAGAGAAGTCTCACTGTACCTGGAACAGACATTGGTCAAACTCACTCGGGCTCCTTGGAGGGAAAATCCACAATTATTGCATGGAATCTTGCACCAAGGTGTAAGTTCGTTAAGCAGGTCACCAACGTAACTGATCCACCTGCTCTATCCCCTCCTCTTCCTATTTTGATCTCGCGATGTTGGATTTCATCACCAACTAGTGGTTTCATTCTGGGAAGGTTTTGTTTGATTGATTGATTCTTAGATTCATAGCGTGTGTTGTTTGTTTTACTTAGTGGACCTTAGGTCGAGTCAGTATTAATGGCGTCAAATCCTGAGAGTACCGATGGAGGAACCCCTTGTCCCGGGGAACCTTACAGCTTTACTTCTTTTGGAAACTCTGGTCCTCCGTATATTGCCACACTGAGTCTTCCAGGACTCACCATCGGATTACTAGTTTGGTTGTTCCCCACTCTGGTGATCTCGAATCCTCCCAATGTTTCAACTGCACCTAATACTTTAGATGTCAGTACACCACCCACACATCAACCTCATGTCGACATTTTGCCTTCTTCACCCATTAAGTCTCCTTCCCTTTCTCCTTTTTCGCCTAGCGAAATCTCTAAAGCAAGTATCCAAGTTGATCAGAAGAAGAAGAAACGGAAAGAGAAGAAGAAGAAGAGCCCTAAAAGGACCAAGGCCCCAACAACATCAGATGTTGGATCCAAGCAACCGGTTACTGTTAATATTACTGGGAGTGTTGATGAGGTCAACAAGATTAAAATGAAGAATCCAAAACCCAAATTCCCTTGCAGCCTTTGTAAGAGTGACTACTTTCTGAGGGATTTCCCTGGTCTTATTAAGGTCTTAGAAATGTGGTCCTCCACATCATCGACCTCTTTCGGTCATGCCGATGATACCCTGTCAACTAGTGATGTTAAGGTTGGTAAGAAGAAGAAAACTATCAAGTTCCCTTGCATGTTATGTAAAGGTGATCATTACTCTCGCCTTTGCCCTCGTATGGACGAGGCTTCTTCTCTTTTGGAAAAGATTCAACTTCCAGCTGGTTATCATAGGTTTTCCCCCAACCCCTCCTTAGCTGATGGATTGGTCAATGCGGTTCCATCCCCAGTCAGTCCAGTTGATCAGATGGTCAATCTAGTTTCCTCCTCGATTGAACCACAAACCCAAGTAGTTGATCCAGTTCCATCATCGATCAGCCCCTCTCTTCATCAAAAGAGTGTAACCCAAGTGATTGATCCGTTTTCATCCCCGGTCGATCCCACTCTCTCGTTAGAGGGTGAAACCAAAGTGGTTGATCCGGTTCCGCCATCGGTTGATCCCACTCCTTCCTTGACGAGTGCCAAAGTGACTGATCCAGTCCCTTCCTCGGTCAGTCCCACCCTTCATCCGAAGAGTGTCAAAGTGGTTGCTCTGGTTATATTATCAATCAATCCCACTCTTCCTCTAAAGAGTGCCAAAGTGGTCGATCCAAGTCCACCATTGGTTGATCCAAGTCCACCATTGGTCAATCCTACTCTCCCTCTAGAGAGTAAACCCGATATTGCCCACGTTTTTCTTATTGATACAGAATATACCATGTTGGGGGGCATTCCTCCTTCTCCTTCGAAAACCCCTCCAAGTAATGAGGCCATCCTTTTTTATTGGGGTGCGCTAACTGGACCTCGTCTTCCCTCTCACATTCCTTTCCAGATTACAGTAGAGATTTGTGGATGAGACATTCCTCAAACACTGATAGATGAAGGTGCATCCATTAGTATTTTTTCCTCTATTGCTTGGCATGCTTTGGGTTGTCCTCAGCTTGCACCGATTACACAGAATTTGTTAGCTTTTAACAGAAGAACTAGTCAACCTTTACGGACCCTTCCTCAGTTTTTGGTAACTTTGGGAGGGAAAGTTGTCTTTATTGATGTCATGGTAGTCCGAGACCCCTTGTATTTCGCTTTACTCCTTGGGTGGGATTATGTCTATGCCATGAAAGCTATTGTATCCACTCTTTTCCACGTGATATCTTTCCCTCACGATGGAAGAATTATGACTATTTATCAACTTTTATTCATCAGTCCTGACTGGATTACCTCCCTAAATGGTTCTTATATGCAAACAGTATCATCCCTGCCACATGTTAATTATGTGGCGTTGTCTCCAATGACTTCAACTTTTGATGATTTAGATTTGGTAGTTGACATGGTGATTTCTTCGGTAGGGCTATTGGAGCCTGATCTCCTTACCCCTATCGCGACCCTCGACATGTGTTCCTTCAAGAATGATTATCTTCCATCCAACGAAGATATCTTGGAATCCATGACCGAGTTTTGTCCCTTGACATGGTATCCTTCCAAAGTGTTATTCTCTTAGAAACCATGAACAAGCAGAGTCCATGAGCATAGTTTTCCTCTCTGTAGCAAGCTCATTAAACAATGAAACATCAATCTGGGGATCGAACCCAGAACCCTGAGCATATTTCTTTTCCTGTGTCAATCTAGTTAAAAAATGAAATAGTCACCTCTCTTGAACCTTCTTTTCATCCACCCTTCTCCTTTTTCTCATCTAGTAGAGAAATTGGTGACAACCTCAAAGTCGGTGAATGAATTGAAGCTTGGAGGGCATGTCTCCAGCCTTTGATGATCATTCTAGAGTTAAGCCATTAGCTTTCAAGCTGGGGGCATCCCGAGCTTAGTCGTTATTCTTTCTCGTGCTCGTAAATACATGAGAATGCATCTGGGTAAACTTTTATCTCTTTTTCAGACCTGTATGGATACACGAAAAAGGAACCCCCTGGAGTCATCTTTAAGCTCTTTTCAAACTCTCTAAACATGAAAAGATTGTCGAGTGATCTTGCTTCCTTTCCCACTCATTAAAAGGTTTGAAAGGGCGTCTTTCGAGTGATAATTTATCTCTTTTTTGGCCTCGCGAGACTAACATTACGAAAAAGGACAACATTGGAGTCACCTTTAAGTTGTTTTCAGACTCTCTAAATATGAAAAACCATCGATTTTACCTTCTCTGGACTTGTTAAACAATTATACATTGAAGGGCCCATATGGGACTGAACCCTTACTTATTCCAGTTCGTTAAACAAAGGAAGAGGGACTTACCAAAGGCAAGTTATATCGAGCATGTGTTACCCTCCTCGAGCTCGTTAAATCAAAAAGAGGTACTCATCTATCTGGATGGGGGAAAATTGAAAGAAGCAAGCCAAACAGTTTTTTGAGAACACTACCAGTAACTCTTAGAGTCGCCCTTGAACATGGCACTTTGTCTTTGCGCACATATTAATCCGCTGAACCTCTGCACTAAACCGATCCTCTGAGTTTTTTCTTACTCCTTTGGGTCACCCGATGAAAGTCACAGTATCCACTGCATCATCATGTTTTGGTCCATGTCATGTTTCTGTTGTTGTGCCTCAGTGTTCAAGGGAAGTATATGCCTCGAGAGTCAGCCATCAACAATATCTTGTCTCAATACCCATGTCAGTCCATGTTCATTTGATCTACCAATTACATCTCTGTGTCTGTTTCATTTCGTTGATGGGGGAATACATCAAGACCCTCCTTCGACAAGTCTATTCATGTCGACTTCGACACATTATCCAGGAACTAGACTTAGAAACCAGTTAGTACTTTGGGACCTGCATGCCTCAATGGCATGCCTCCTCACATTCAACAATGGGTTTACATTATTGACCTCTGATCAGATGATTCCACGGATGTTCGACTTCAGCTCATCCATTCACATTTGTTGGAATGTACTAGAGTATGTTGGGAATCACTGACATCAATGGTGACCTCCCTCGCGCTTGTTAACGGTTTACATCATTGACCGGTAATCAAGTGGTTTTTGCCATGTTCGACATCAGGACATCTATTCACATGGTTATATTTGTACTACATCGAGATTGTTAAGAAGACCCTGGGTTGAGTGATCACTCTGATATGTACATTGCCCAAGTTGTGACGGAGTTTCTCTTGAACATTGACACATATACTGTCACATAGATCCACTTTGTATTGGTCGTGGCTATGTCTTGTCATCTCGTAGATCCACTATGTATTCTTCGTGGCTACGATCAATTCAAGTCATGGGAGTATAGATCCACAGTGTATCTTCAATGGCTATACCTTTTTGTCAATATAATTATGGATCTGCAGTGTATTTTATAGCATACATACCTTGAAAGTCTTTTATCACTAAAGCATAGGTATGTATGCCTTGGGTTTGAAACATGTTATAACATTTGTTTGTTGGTTGTTTGTAGCTTCTACCAGGTTCTCCGAGTCCACACCCTTGCTTTAAATATTTGTAAAGTGTTTCGGTCATCATTCTCTCTTCTAACCTCACACTTTAGGGGGCATTCTATTACACATGAAATGTGCACACTTAGGTACCTCGCCCTAAGCGTCGTAAAGTGTCATATAAGTGTCTCATACACCTTGACACCATAGAATAACCTATGTCACAATCCCTAGTCAATGTGGAGGAGGGATATATTACATGAAGGCCAAAATACCAAGTACACATGAATTATTATTAATATTCATGGAAAAGAAATTGATTAAGTGTGAGAATCAAGTGCACGTGAATTATTATTAATATTCATGAAAATGAAAGTAATTAAGTGTGAGAATCCATCTCACATTTGGTTTCCTATTTTTTAGGGAAGGTGGAGGATCTCATGGATGGTTGAAATATTTCCTCCTTAAAATCCTTGAGAGATATTTCCTCCCCAAAATCCTTAAGATATATTTTCTCCCTAAATATCTTAGAGATCCCTTTCTTAGTGGATCTCATGAGAGATCCTCTCCATGGTGGTTAAGCCTCCAAATCCTATATAATGAGGGATTTCCATGGAGGAGGGGGGGGAAGAGGAGTTTAGAGATATCAAACTTATGATCTCATGAGAAGTGAGGGGAAAGTATTGTGAAGCATCTAACTTATGATCTCATGATGAAGATGTCATTTGGAACATCAACATTCCATGTGTGGACTGTTTAAGCAAGGGTTTGGACAAGGAAAACTTGATGAAGCTGTTGCACTCACATCTATGGTTGTAAGTATTCTTCGTTGTTGTTCTCATTAATACAATCAATGCTTGGCCTGTTTCTTTCAAACTTGTACTTGTTCCATATAATTTTGTCTACAGTAGATGGATCTATGTTTTAGCTAATCTCAGTAGAGTAGGAGTCTTTTGTACTTTTGTTTGTCTTGCAAGACCTACCAAGGAGCTCAAGATCGAAGCTCATCCTAGACCTTGCAGGGACAAACGACGTTCATAAGGTACATACCTCCCTCCTTCTCTTTTGTTCATCAGCTTGATTAGATCTAAAAGGAAGTCAGTGTCCATGTTAAGCACCTTCTATCTTAGAGTTAAGGATCTAGCTCTCAAGAGGAGATCTACCTATCCGCAGAGAGACTTTCCTACAACAGAAGGGTGCACTTTTCTAGATGGTTTTGGGGCTGAAATACTTCTTCAATAAAAATCCTTAATTTGCATGTACGGCAACAGTGACGTTTTTCACTTTCTCTTGTGAAAAATGAAATCTTCAGCTTGGCTCTGATACCATGTTAAGGTTTAAGCTATTATTAGAGTTCTTTGCATTTCACTAGATAACAATAGCATAAGATAGGATTACTGAGAAATACACAATCACAAGAGACACATCATTTATTCTGGGAAACCCTCATGCAGGAGAAAACACAATAAAACTTCCTTATTATAGAGAGCCAATACAATCCCAAGAGATAACTCAAACAAATACAGAAGGTCCTCTCCCAAGAATGCGCCTCTCTCTCTCTCTCTCTCTCTCTCTCTCTCTGGAGCTCCGAAACTTGCTCCTCATTGAACAACTGAGTGTGTGTCTAAATGAGGCGCTAGCCTCCTTATTTATATAACTCTGGCACGTGTGGACGGAGGTGTCTCTTCATTGGCAGGGCCGACTTGTTCTTCTAGGTGGTTATAACCACCTTTAATATATTATGGGGCCCCTTTAATATATTATGGGGCCAACTTCTTATTCTGTCTATTACAATTATGTTTTGACCAATCCGCAAAAGGGGATTTGATCTTTTACAATAGTCGACATGATCAATCCGCAATAGGGGATTGATCTAATGAATAAGACAACAATAATAATTAAAAACACTTTGCAGTTACATTATTTCAACACTACGACTCCTTATTTTGCTTGAGTCACTCTCCTTTTCCAATTTATTTTCGATTCTTTCCAAACTCTTTAACAACTTTACATTGAATTCACCTTGTTTTTCCTGAGCTTTTTGATATCTGCTCGGTGAGTTTGGGCATATTTCTGCAATCTTTCAATGATTTGCATCATGTTTCCCTCCTTATCTATCTCTTCTCCATGCCCATTGGAGTTCAACCCTTCAACTCCCAAATGAACATCCATTCCTTTTGCTTCATTCTCTAAACTGGAAGCAGTCTGTGCCTCTTCCATTTCTTTTGTACTCAATGGAAATTTTATTCGGTTCTGGCACCTGTTGAAATTCTGCATCATAATCTACAGACAACCAGAATTTGTCAGGCCATTATTCCTTAACAATTCCCACAGCATTCAAAAACCAACATGATTTAAGAAAAACGTTCAATTTTAATGAATTTTCCAAGCTCTGCTCGACTCTGTAACAATTTCAGGCCTTAGCCCTTTTCTCTTAGCCTCAACCCTTGCAACCACAGGTCGTGACCAAACACTAGTCCAATAAGTGCTTAATCGGGACTTCAGTATTTTAGGGTTTAGGGTGTCGGAAGCCTTCATGCTTACTTCCTTCCAATCTCATGACTTCCAAACTTCTAACTCCTCTATCCACCAGGCCCACAACACAGTTGTCACCCACCACGGTGGTGACACATGGTGCACTTAGGAAGGTCCACTTCAACCCAGGTGATGTCATCCTGCCCCACTGCATCAACATTTTTCTTCGGAACCCACTGGCGTGTGGCACATATCCCATGTGTCCACGTCCATCCAAGTGGCATCAGTATGACCCACTACTTCGACCCTTCGGGAGTTTCTGCGTCAGCACATCCCACTTCTCCCGACAACCAAACTCCTGAAATTACAATATGCCTTGAGATCTAACGGTCAAGCTTCTTCTCAGATCTACGACATAGATCTCCTCGAGACCTCAGAGTTTCGGGTTTCGGAGATTTGTCCCTCAGCGCACCCCACTTCTCCCGAAAGCTGAACTCCCGAAATGCTTCCAGGATAACCTTCCTACACCTTCTCCGGATCTAATGGTCGTAAAGGTTTTTCCTCTGCTTTCGAACAGATCCTACGACTCCAACACTCTAAGTGTTGAGCGCTCTCTCTCTCTGGTCAAATATCACGCCAGCTACGGTTTTATTCTACTGCTACTCCTCCTAAGCTGCGTAACATGGCCAAGTAACACCTTGGCACTTAGAAACATTCTAAGGTTCGAAATCGGTTCCATTCGAACACCATTTCCACTCGAAACCTTGGGTCCAAAGACCACTTATCTGGCCCATCCAGGCTCAGTGTGGAAACTATGGCTCTGATACCATATTGTAACGTCCCCGACCATCAACCCCACTGTCGGGAAACACTACTACGCGGAAACATTCTCATATATATATATATATATATACATTTAGATGAATTTAAACGACTTAACACATTTAAATTAAATAATACAGAGTAAACACAAGATTATCGCTAACATACAGAAGTAATGGAATTAACAGTAATTCATAATTGCAACGGAGTACATGATAATATTCCAAGCGTCACATACATGCATTTTAATTGATATTAAACACATGCATATACGTATCTTTGAAACGGTAGTAACTCCACCAACCATGTGCAGACCTTCCACGAATCTCCCAGCCTTAGACCACGCTGCTCATAACGCTCAGTAGTGGGTCACCCCCAAGATGGGACCAAGCTCCACCCAAGGCAAGGGAATCCTAGAAGAGGCTGAGGTTATAGGAAAACTGCACAGAGCTACCGGAAGGATTCTCTCCAGGAGCCTTCTTATGCCCACTATTCATGGACTCTCATTCCCGACATGCCTATTCCACTCGGGAGTATACACCTTCACAAACACAGTCCATCAGTGCTTCACCTACTTCTTTGGGTTTCGACAACAGGCCAGATTACAAATTCTCAGATCTTTGTAGTTGGTGCTAGACTCTCTCTGGGAGAAAACCACTTCCCAACAGACTCTCTCACTTAGAGAGAGTTGCTCACAGGCCTGACAACCTGCCTCTTCTACCACGGGCCTCACGACTCGCTTCCTCAACCAGTTTTCAACTCAATTCCTACAAGTTCAGGCTAACAGCAACAATAACATCTTTCGATCAACTCATGGGTGATAGAAGCAATAGGAAAATTGGGTGTGGACGCCCAAAAAATGGCAACAGGCCACTAAGACACAACACGGTTCAGGTTACACTGGTTTCAGGATGCATGAAAAGCAATCCACGTAGAGGTCGAACATAGACTCAATGGTTCAGACAGAGGGTGTATCGACTTCTCAAGAAAACATCACAGACTTCGGGTTTCAGAGCTGCGTGAGGGTATATAGAGATCATACACATCCACCCCACAGTTCAGACAATGGATGGTCGAATGGAGGATGAACGCAAAGACAAGACGAAATTCCCGGTTTCAGACAGTTGAAGGCAAAATGGAGGATGAACCCCAAACTCATCTAACGCTTCAGCTTTTAACCACATGCACCCAGGCCAACACTTGTCTTCATGGAGCTGCATGCGTTCCCTTTTTCACACTTGGAGCTGCATCCGTTGCCTTTCTGAGGACTTAGGATAAAAACATGTTTTGTCACACAACTTTAGAATAATAATAAAATATTATTCTCAAGGACTTAAGCCCCTAATCTTAGCCCCTCTTCCCTTACCCACCTTGTGGAAGCTTAGTCCCCCATCACTCTTTCTTCATGGTCAGTCTGCACGTAGTGGTGTTTATATATTATATTAATGATCTGCATAATTACATATACAAAATCAGGCTACTGGCCTTTAACACTTAAGCTCTCCGGCCTAATAAACACATAACCCCACCAACATATATATACTTGGCTCACCAGCCTACAAAACATGATTTACAATTCATAAACATGATTACAGCAGGGTTCGTCCTTGGGGATATATATATGTGGCGGGGG
>ML844676.1:0-28768 GCA_009831015.1 Picea engelmannii | reverse complement strand
AACATCTTGGAGGCCTCTAACAAGGCTTATGAGCTCTGTCACATTGTTTGTATTTTCTTCTAAGATGCTAGCCATCAGGTGAATGATCTTACCAGTATGGTTCCAAAGGACAGTGCCGAAACCAGTTGGTCCAGGGTTACCCCTGGAGGCCCCGTCGAAGTTAAGCTTGAGGAAGCCTGAGGGGGGTGGGGTCCATAACGTGGGGCTGTTAGCTCGTCTGTCTTTAGTCTTCACCTGGATTTGCACACGAATTTTCATGTCCCAGCCTTTAAGAATGCTATCCTCCTCGGGCTCACATTGCAAGTCTTCGTGGAGCCAAGATTTGCTATGGACTGTTTCACGGATAAGATTCTTAACCCTCTCCCACATAATGGTGGTAAGGGCAGTTTTGAGTGGAATATTCTCTTGTTTCTCTCTTTCCAAATTGCCCATAAAGTGAAGCCCGAAAGAAGCTGCCAGATGCATTAGAGAATTGGATTTTGGAAGGAGATTGCTTCCCAATTAGCTAGGGTGTCCCTAATGCTACCTTGATTTCATTGGGAGTGTCTCATGGCTTGGGCTCCCCAATCCCAGATCTATTGACTGTAGTGGAAATTGTTGAGGAGATGTTCCATGGTTTCCTCACTTTGTTGGAAAAGGGTACATCTGGAGGGACCTATAAAGCCTTTCTTTAGAAGATTGTCCCAGGTGAGGATATGGTTTTGAGCTGTGAGCCAAAGAAAAATGGAGACCTTGGGCTAGAGTACTGATTGCCAGACTTTGCTCCAGATTATTTCGGGGATTTGGTTTTGGTAGTTTCCCTGTAGGTAGTACGCTTCACTGACCGAGAAGATGCCTGTTGTGGAGTGGCCCCATCGGAGTATGTCCGGTCCCTCTTTGATAGGAATTTTCCGGTGCAGTACGCAATTCTGCCAAGGTAGAAGGTCGACATCATCCGTGATCTGTAATTCTGTTCACCTTATTTTCCACTGTCTCCAAGGTTGGCTTCTATGAGTTGGAATCCAAAAGTCTTTAACTGTTCTAAAGATATTCGGCTGTAATCGATTTTTAAGAGAGTTGAGGCTTTCTAGGTCGCTCAGACGGGGTAGTTGTTGCCAAGAGTCCTTCCAGAAGAGTGCGCTTTTGCCATTTCTCACTTCCCAGAAAGCATGCTTCTGGATCAGGGGGTGAGTTTTCCAGGTGGTGTTCCATATATTGGATCCTTGTATCTGTTCATTCAATCTAATTAATTGGTCAGGCTGTGTGTTCAGGGCGTACTTTTGTTTCCAAATTTGTGCCTAGAGCTCTCAGATGTTGCAGCCACCACCACCACATCTTGGCTCCCATGACCTGGTTAAGCTTTCCCAGATCCTGAATTCCTAGCCCTCCAAACTTTTTGGGTTTTCAAATTTTATCCCATCCAACTAAAGCCCAATTTTTATTAGTTTGGTGTCCCTGCCACAGGAAATTTCTTTGGAGGCTCCTAATAGCCTTAATAACCGAGATAGGCACTGCCAAAGCAGTAAAGAGGTAGGTTGGCAAAGCTTGCAGGACTGACTTGAGAAAGACTAGTCTGGCAGTAATGTTCAAAGGTCTAAAGGTCTAGTTGTTCAACCTGTTGGCTATAGACAGGAGCAAGTTGTCCCATGAAATGGATCACGCTGGCTCTCCAGTTAGGGGAATGCCTAGGTAGATGGATGGGAGGGAACTTTTGGAAATGCCTAGAATTCTTGAAAGGTGATTCTGAACTGAGGCTGGCGTGTTGAAAAAAAAGAGCTTGGATTTGTCCAAGTTTAGAAGCATGCCCGAGGCTTCCAAAAAATCAGAGAGAATTGAGTTGAGCTTGGTGGCTTCTCTGACCATGTGGGTGTTCATGAGAAGGGTATCGTTGACAAAATGGCTATGCGAGGGCGTTGGGTGGAGGTTATGAAGTGGTAGCCCATTAAGGGAACCCTCAAGAACCGCTTCTTTGAGGTAGCGACCTAAACCTTCTGCCATAAGTACAAAGAGAAAAGGGGAGAGAGGATCACCTTGTCTGATTCCCCTGGTGGAATGGAAGGGACAGGAGGGTGTGCCGTTGAAAAAAATGGAAAAGAAAGCAGAGAAGGTGAGCTTGAGAACCCAGTTGACCCAGAGTTTATTGAAGCCAAAGGAATCCAACACAGAACACAAGTATTGCTAGCTTAATCTATCGAAATATTTTGAGAGATCGAGTTTGATAAGAATACTTGGTGTTTTGCTCACTTTCAAGGAGTGGATCACCTCATTGGCCAGAATGACATTGTCCATAATTTTTCATCCTTCTACATAACTAGCTTGCTCATTGGAAATAATGAACGGTAGGAGCGGCTTGAGGCGATTGGCAATGACCTTTGTGATTATTTTGTATATGACGTTATAGAGGGAGATTGGTCTGAACTGTTTTGGGTCTGTGGCATGCTCCTCCTTAGGGATGAGAGTGATGAACGTTGCATTGAGACTGGAGAGAACTTGACCAGAGGTTCTTGATTCTTTTACCACCAGCCAGATGTCTTCCTTGATCATGTCCCAACAATGATGGAAAAATCCGTAGTGAAGCCATCTGGACCTGGTTCTTTTCCTAGGGGCATTTCCTTTACTGCCGAATCCACTTCAGACTGAGTGATTGGCCTTATCAGTGCTCTGTTCTTCTCAGGGGTGATCAGGCTGGGGTATGTGCTTGGTGATTTTCTGGATTGCTTCCTCCCTATTCATATTAGTCTTTATGAGGAGATCTTTATAAAAGGAGTTGAGTTCCTTCACTATTTGGTCATGATCTCTTATAGAGATACCTTGATCATCCTCCAATTGGGTAATGCGATTGATGTATCTTCGGTGTGTCATCGCTCTGTGAAATAATTTTGTGTTGCGCTCCCCTTCTTTAAGCCATTGAACCATGTATTTTTTCCTACATAGGAGTTCTTTTTGTTCTCTACAAACGTCCAAATCTACTAGTAGTTGCTCCTCTTCCTTCACCAGGTTCGGAGTTCTTCTTTCTGAGATGAAGGTTCGTTGAAGTTCTTCAAGTTGGCTCTCGATCTGCTTCTACCTGAGGAGTATGTTTCCAAAAGTGGATTTATTCCATCCTTTCAAATGTTTCTTGAAGTTCTTGAGGCATTGCTGGAATTTATACATATGAGTGCCATGATCTATTTCAGCCTGGGCCCACCAGGTGTGAGCCAGCTGGTGGAAGTTTGGGTGGGTGAGCCAAAACTTTTCAAAGCGGAAGGGTTTGGGCCTGGGGGTGATACCAGGGTCCAGAAAAAAGGCGATAGGCCAGTGGTCCAACCCTGTTTTGGCATTATATTTGCTTCCATTGCCTGGTCACTTTTGAGGAGGGCTTCTGCCACTAGAAAGCGATCTAATCTACAGGCTACACGCTGGTGTCCTGTTCTTCTATTGGAATAGATAGATATTCCATTTCGGGTTTCCTTGTCAACCATATTTAATTTCTCTATTAGGGTTTTGAACTTACCATTGTCCTGCTCCAGTCGTTTTGTTCCTCCTGTTTTTTCCTCCAGCCTTAGGATCATATTGAAGTTGCCACCAATGATCCAATGTGGCATGTGTAAGAGAGTTTTGACATACTGAAGGGTTTGCATGAAGCTCTCCTTATCTTGGGTGGACTGCGGACCGTAGACATTCGTGATGGCTCCTTCCTTGGTGGATCCTATAACTTTGAAGTGAGCTGTTAGAGTACCTGTTGTAGAGAAGGGATGATGCAGAGAGACTGTTTGTGGATTCCAAAGAATGGCTAGTCCTCCGGATGCACCCACTGAATATTGGTAAAGGAAATCACCGCCTCTCCAACTGCGTCGAAAGATGTTTTCAGCCTCTTGCCCTGCACATTTAGTTTCCTGCAGAAGAAGGATATTCGGGTTCTCAGTTTTAATACATTCTCGGAGGATCCTCTGCTTGGATCTTCCATTGAGGTCTCTGATATTCCAAGTTACTGTCTTCATCATGAGGAAGGTGGAGGGGGGTGGAGGTATCCCTTCGATAACCTCTGTATCAGGCCTGAATTGATCATCAGGTGCCCTGCCTCTTTAATAAGTTGATGGGTTGGTTTGCGTCCTCTTCTCTTATTTTCCTTGGTTGTCTTTTGTGCTCGGATCCTGGATCTGCCGAAATACCCAGTCTAGCTGTAGATCCCGTTGTGGAGTTGGTAAACACTTTGTGAACTTTACATAGCTGATCTACCAGGATGTGTTGCAGGTCTTTTTGATTGAGGGCTTCCTCCAGTTTTTCCAGGTCTATATCCGCCAGATCCATTGCATCCATGAGCTTGTTGGTGTCTTCGTCTATGCCTGATTGTGTTGCCTGGGTTGTTTCTTTTGAGTGGGTTGTGTTTGGCACTTTAGGGCTTTTGCCCTTCGCTTGCATTGTTGCTTGATGGGGGTTCTGTATTTCCTCCTCTTCTGGCAGATGATTCAAGGCGTCATAGGAGTTTTTAGTGGGGATCTTTGGGGTCGATATTTGATTCTATTTTCTTGATGGGTTCTTTCGTCTTCCTGTGACATTGGCAAAGCCGTCCTTTTGCTTGCTTTCATTGAGCTTGGTGGCTGTAGCATTCAGAGGACAATCTCTGAATAGGTGACCATGCTCATGGCACTTCCTGCACCGAAAGGGTATGTGTTCGTAGTCAATGGTCTAGTTCCAGTCTTTGTCCTGGTATTCAAGCGTAATGGATCCTGGCAAGGATTTTGATATGTCCATATAGATGCAGATACGGGCATATGAGGTGTACTTCCTCATTTTTGTAGCTTCTGAAGCTTTGACATATCGTCCCACAGTGTTTACGATGCCCATGAGTATTTCTTCCAGCCAGAATTCCTGGGGCAGAGAGTACAGTCGGATCTAGACCGGTGCTCTTGTAAATTCTTCCTGCTCCAGACTGAATCTGTCTATCCAAAATCTTAGAAACAATCCCACTGAATTATAGAAGTACGGTCCATTATCGAATATTATGTCCTTGTCTTCGAGATTGTACAGGATTATTGTAAAGAAACCCTTGGAACTAACCTGGACTTCATAGTCTCCTTTGGGGTTCCACCAATCCTTGATCCAACGAGTGAGATCTCGTTCAGTCGACCACAGACCTAAGAATTTTCCGATCAGTGTGTGATCCATCATAAACTGGGTGTGTTCCCCAACCTGTGTTGATTTGATGTGATAGTGTGGGGGTTTTTCCATTTGTGATATGCACTTGCCTGGTAGCCATCCTTTGGAAGCTTGTGGATGAGATGTACTGGGTTCTAGCCCCATTTCTTTGCTGAGTCCTTGTTCTTGGGTAAAAGGTTGATCCCGCAGGTGCGTCGGTGGCTCAAAGGCAGGGCGCTTAGCACGGATTCCGTTTTTGTCGTTGGTGGTGATATCGATGTACGAGGGGGCTTTCCCCCCCTCTCCTGAGCTCATTGTTGGGTGTGCAGGAATCTCGTGAGGTGTTCTCCTACAGAGCGTGAAAGTTAGCGACAGAGCTCTAGTGTCAGAGCGCACATTAGAAGCTTCACGGTTACAGAGCGCTAGGGTTGTAGAGCACTAGGGTTTCATCCTTTCTCTTAGTTCTTGCATTTATTTCTTAAAAAAGGTCCAAATTGAATTAATTTCTACTTTATAATCATTTTCATTTTCATTAAGATCCAAGTTAGAATTAATTTTTATTTTAAACTTTCAAGACACATTAATTTTCATTTTATTTTCATTAAGAAATTAAAACTCAAATACCACTTTATATTTAAACTATCACTTTAATTTCCAAGTTCCTCTAATTTCCACTTTATATTTAAATTATCACTTTACAAATTTATAATATCATTTTATTTCCCAAATTATCTTATTTTTCACTCTATATTTTAATTATCATTTTATATTTATATTAAGAATATATACACTCTAAGTGAGCTTAATGGTTAAGAACATGTGTTTCCTCCTAAAAGATCACAAGTTCAAATCCACATAAAAGATCACGCCCAAGTTACATTGAATTAAGTATGGATGATTTCAATATATCTATAATCTGAATGAGTTTAATGGTTAAGAATATGTATTTCCTCCTTAAAAATCACAAGTTCAAATCTAAAAAAATAAACTATATGAGATTTGAACGGATAAAAACATCAATAACAATAAGGAAAACTATAAAATGCAGAACTGATACATTAACACCACGTTAGAAGCCAATGGAAGGATGGGTGGAACTTTTCAGCGTAGAGCTGTCACGATCTGAGGGCTATCGAGTTATGTAGGGGTGCCATTATGGTGATCCAGTCATATTGCAGTGAAGTTAATTCAAAATCCCACGATTTCAGTCAATGATGCAATGGCTTCGGTTAAATATGAATTCGACTTGGACTGAGCCTGGGTGCACGGTAGAGATAAGGATGAGAGACCGGGGTAATTATCTGATCATAAGAATCAATAAGACAATGAGTATTGCAGCAATCCATGATGGCGAGTGGCCATGAACAAGTACAGTGGAGGTATGTGGCTAATTAAGTTTCAGATATTAAATTCACTCATGGAGTCTATCTCCGCCACTCAGGCTCAACCACAAATCCCACTGGATATGGTCTCCTTGATTACATACAAACCAGATTATCAGTACGTAGTAAGGACCTCATTATCCGACCATTGGTCCCCACGCGTGCAGTCTCAGTGCGATATTATAATCAGTGCTCGTGGGAGGTCATTCCAAATATGTTTATAACATTCAATGTTATTATCACACACAATCCAGAGAATCGAAATGCAAAACAGTATGCAGAATCTATCTATTTTACAGCATGGACGAAGAGCAGAATCATAGAAAATGACAGGAGTCTGGCTCAAGCAATTCACTTGATAATCACAGACTACTCTCAACATGAACCGTGCTCTCGACCATACCACGTATACTGTGTATATGAACAAAAAGAGATCTTAATAGTTTTTCATATTAAGAACAAAGATATATGCATAATATTGTATATTTGGAAGTGGTCATTGTCAAGTTAGACACTAAGTTGGTGTATGAGATCCTCTTGTTTATGAAACAATTTTACAGTATAGACGAAGAACGGAATCATAGAAAATGACAGGAGTCTGATTCAAGCAATTCACTTGACAATCACAGACATGAACGGTGCTCTCCACTATTCCCCAGAATGGTTTTTCATATTCACAAACAAGTTATATGCATAAGACTGCACGTTTGAAAATGGTCACTGTCAAGACAGACACCAAATCTGTGCATGAGATCTTCTTGTTTGTGGAACAAGTGACTTTCTGGATGTAGAGATTTGACTACTAATCTCTTTAGATTTGAAGCTATGACCTTAAAAAAAAAAAAAACACATGTTCTTAACCATTCAACTCACTCAAATATATATATCTTTTAAAATTGTAATAAATACCCAAATAAAATTAAGTAAGACTTACTAAGTCTAAATTGATTTAATATCCCATAGTCCATTTAATTACCCTCTTTTTAGTTTTTTTCCACGAGAAAAAATTACTCTTTATATTCAAAAAGGATATAAATGTATACAATACGGAGATCGAAAAATCAACCGCGGATCAATTCAATTCCACCTCTACTTGGGTCAATTTTGTCTATGGTCCCACAACTACATCGATTAATGCCAAAGTTCTGGAATATACTAAAATGAAAATCTTTCAAAGATTTATCTTATATGAATTGCCTTTATGCCCGTCCACCCAAAAAGAATAGAGAATTTGATTTGGGGTAAGGTGGAGAGCTTTTTTTGAGAGCGTGTCTGCTTCGTTATTTGCTTCCCGGAAGATATGCTGGAAGGTAAGATTTCTGAAGAGAAGAGTTGCGTCTTTTGTCCGTTTCTTCCAGCTATTGAGGGCTGCCACTTGGAAATCTGCCTCGCCTTTCAACCAGTCGATAATGAGCTTGGAGTCACCGAGGAGCAGTAAATTATCCGTGTGTCTATGAGCCAAAATCAGCGAGGTCCAAGCTCCAATGAGCTTCGCCTTGGTGTTGGAACCCGGTCTGCAATTTATCATCCAGCTAATACTCAAGTGGGCATTTAAGATCAATTTCCCCCCTGCGCCACATAGCTCGCCTCCCTGTTGGGAGGCCCCATCAAACCAGGCTGCCGCTCTGTCTAGTGGAATGTGTTGAGGCTGCCGAACAGGTTTATTTTGTAAGGTTTTAGCAGAAAAATTGATTTCAGAAACGATGAAAGATGTAATGTGTTGAGGAGAGGGCGACTTATCGGTGAAGATGTAGGCATTTCGGGACAGCCAGACTTGCCAACAAATGTGGAGTGGAAGCATATGGTGACTGTTGGAAATATGGATCCAGTTTTTAAAACAAGAAATAATACTTGTACCAGTCCAATGATTTGGTATCTTTAAAGCTGCTGATGTTGTTGTCCACAGGTTCTTGGTGAAAGCGCAAAACACGAAGACATGGAGGGAGGTGTCTGCGTCTTGAGCACATAGAGCGCATCTACTTGGACCTTCCCAGCCGCGCCGTTGGAGCTGGTCCCAGAAAAGTAACTTCTGTTCCAGCATGAGCCAAGTATGTAACTTGTATTTTAAAGGGCAGGTGGCTTTCCAAAGCCTCTGTCTCCATGATGGAATCGATGGGTTCCAAGATAAAGCTGCCAGAGCATTGTATACGTTTTTGCTGCCCGATCCATCGCCCCCGGTCCAGAGGAGAGAGTCTGCCTTCTTCTTCAGGTAAATGCCAGCTGATGTGAGAGATTGTGTGTATTGGTCCCATTCTGTCCGATGTTCCGGCTGTAGATGCATATCTGTTCCACTTAACCAGGTGTAGCCGAGAGATCCAGGAATAGAAGCGGTGTAAAATTGATGTAAAAAAGTGAGATTTTTGCTACTGAGTTGAGCTCGAAGTGGCGAGGAGAGGAAAGCCTGCTTGCCAAGATCCAGTATACTATCCCGTCCGACTTCAATCAATCGACCGTCTCCTGGATCCCATGAGAGCCATTTTAGAATTATGGGGAGCGTGGCGGTGAGCTTTTTCCACAGAAGTGAACCGGAACTTGGATGTGCTTCCGCGAATCTGCACCATAAGTGTATCGGCAACTGATGTAAGTATTTATCTCTGATGACAGAGCTCCAAATGCCAGGGGTAGATAGTAATCTCCAGAAGGTATTTGTCGAGAGGGCCCATTGAAACATAGGCAGATGCTTGAGGCCCCAGCCTCCCAGCGATTTTGGCTTCGAGAGATCCTCCCACTTGCAGAGGTGATAGCCTCTGGATTTCTTGTTTCCGGACCAAAGAAAGGAGAACAAGTGTTGTCGAAGAGTCTTCAGAACAGTGACCGGAATTTGTGCTAGAGCCATCCAGTATACTGGTAGGCTTTCCAGCACCGCTTTGATCAGAATGAGTCTTCCTCCCATGGAAAGATATCGGTGCTTCCAGCTGAAAATTCTTTCTCTGAAATTGTCCACGAGCCATGTCCAGTCTTTTGAAGTGTACCTGGAGGATTTTAATAAGAAGCCTAAATAATGGAAGCCGTCTGCCAGGTCTTTGCCACCAATGCCAAAAAGATCCCTTATGTCCAGCTGTAAGGATACCATTGCATTTGAGAACAAGAAAGTGGATTTGGAGGCATTAATTTGAAGGCCTGAAACATCACAAAAAGATGAGAGGATCGAATGTATAATAGACCATTCAGCCAAGTTAGCAGATGTCATAATTAGTACGTCATCAGCAAAAAGGATATGAAGGATATGGGTTTGTCCAGCCACTTTAATGCCTTTCAGGAGGCCCTCCGCCTGTTTGTTCTTTAGTAAGATGCTGAGGCCATTCAGGATCAGCATGAAAAGTAGGGGAGAGAGTGAGCAGCCCTGTCTGAGGCCTCTCTCACATTTGAAGGGTTTAGTAGCTTCTCCATTGATTAAAATGGCCAGGGAAGCCGAGGTGATACAACCCAAAATCCAGTTTGTGAAGGAAGTGCCGAAGCCGCTCTGAATAAGGATGAGATGAAGAAAGTTCCAGTTGACGCTGTCAAAAGCTTTTTTAAGGTCCAATTTCAGGAGAATGGCTTGCTGCTTGTTTGTTTTAATGGAGTGAATGCATTCTTGTGCCACTCCCACCGCATCCAGGAAGCCAAGCTGTTCTTCTGAGAGCGCCCGAGAGAGATATGGTCGAAGTCTGACTGCAATGTGTTTTGATATGATTTTATAACAAAGATTACATAAAGAGATGGGGCGAAAGTCGGAAAAATGTCTGGGCTGATTTGCTTTTGGGATCAAAACCACGTAGGTTTTGTTTAGGTAAGAGCTGACCACCCCTCTAGTTTTCGAATCTTCGATGACTTCAAGTAAGTCTGGACTCATTAGCTCAAAAAAATGGACGAAGAGCTCGACCGACCAGCCGTCAGGTCCGGGACTCTTCTCTTTTTTGAAACTGTTGATGATCTCCAGCAGTTCGGCTTTAGTGCAAGGAGAGAGTAATGTATTTGCTTCTTCAGGTGTAATCATATTGGGGAATAAGCTTGCTACTGCTGTCTGATCTGCAATTGAAGGGGCAGGGGGGGCTTGATAAAAAGATTTGAAGTGTGAAAGTGCTGCCGATTTTATATCTGTCTGGGAAAGAACGAGGTTACCACAGTCATCTTCAATTTCCCAGATATGTTTACGAGATCTCCTGGTGCAAGCAACCCTATGAAAGAAAGAGGTATTTTTGTCACCACTCGCCAGCCACGTCATCCTACTCTTCATGCGCCATCTACCTTCTTCTTCTCGAAGCAACTGGTAACGGTCCGCTTCCAGTGATCTAATTCTGCGGGCTAGGTCCTCACAACACGGCTTCTGTAGCTGTTGTTTTAAGAGAGAATTCATCTCAAATTCGATTCTGTTAAATGTTGCTTGTTCCCTATCTTTTTTAACCTTCAGCCAATGTATGGTAAGTGCTTTAAGGTAATCGAGTTTTCTGAACAGATTCCCCTGTGCGTCTCCGGGGATGACCAGGTCACCGTTCGACCAAGCAGATGTGACGAGTTCAGTGAAGGATGGATCCTTCAACCACTGAGCATTGAATTTAAAGGGGGAACCCCTGGCGCCGCGTCCTTCTCCAATTTGCAAGCAGATCGGTGAATGATCTGATAAAAAAGGAAGATTGATCCAGGAGCGGCTATTATAAGACGGTAAAAGCAGACTTTCAGCAATTAAAAAACGATCTAGTCGTTTAGCAATGTGTGCTGTTCCATATCTTCCGTTCCTCCAGGTTGGCAGGATTTCCGGGGGTTTTAAGTCGATTAATGCATTTTTAAAAAAGAGCTGTTGAAAGTATCCGGAGAGTGGGTCAGCCAGTGCCGAATCGCCCCAGAATTCATTATTGCAGGTAGTTAGATTAAGATCCCCGGCTATGATGAGATTTTCAGCTGCTAAGAGTCCCAGATCATCAAGCCTTTGCCAGAAGTCCTTGCGTCCTGTGCAAGGGCCATAAACATTTAGAAGGTTTATAGATCGATTCAGTTCCAGACTTCTTCCGGTAAGTAAAATGCCTCCAGGACTAAGCATCGGGGAGAGATTGTAAGCTGCGGGGTCCCAAGTGACCAAAAGGCCTCCCGAAGTGCCTACTGAGCTTGCCGCACAGGAGAGCCAGCTCGGACGAAGTGAATGCATGAAATTTCTAGCCACTGTAGCTTCCACCAGTGTTTCCTGTAGGAAAATGATCGAAGGTTGAGTCTGTTCGATGCATTTTTTCATGGAGGTTTGTTTCAGAGGTCCTCCTACCCCTCTGATGTTGATGGAGAGCTTAGTTTCATGATAAAACAAACCTATTCAGATAGTTTTGAAGTATCAATTTGAAAACTCCAAAAGGAGGAAAAGTGTAACTGTAAACTCCACGCTGAAGTTTTATTTTTTTAATCTTTGCTTGATAATCCATTAGGGTACTATTTAGTTCTTTTTTCTCTTTGGATTCGATAAATAATGAAATATTTTCTTTCAATCATATGTATTCACTCTACTTTGTTCCTTTCTTCAATTTTTAAAATCTAATCTCGGTAAATATAAATTAAATGATGGGTTGAGTTTTTGGATGTAACTAGTTCAAAGTATTTGATATTTACATCATATTTTTTTTCTCAATATTTATTTTTCATGTTTTATTTATTTATTTTTAATAATTTGTGAAAAAACTAAAAAATTATAAAATATATAATAATTTAAATTATATTTAATGTTTTCCATTTTAAATTTGCTATTCTTTACATTTTATCCATTACATTAAAAAAATAAAAAAATATCAATCCTTTTGTTTTTACAATGTTTTTTTACCTAACATACAAAATAAATTCACATCATACAAAATAAATTCACATCTAAAGAAAATAAAATTCAAGTGATTTCTTTTTTATACTTAGGTGAATATCAGATATGAAGAAAAAAAAGCAAGCATCTTTCTCCTTATACAAATGTAACTCATATTGCATATATGCATTTCAAAAGGCTATAGTAATATACACTCATGTATTAAGGTTGTAAGAGAAATCATCACTGTTCTCAAACTTGACCGTTTGGCTGGCTCCTTTTTCATGCTTTGCCTAATCAATTGAAAGTAAACACTCCTTTTACAAGGGAATCCAGATTAAAATCGTACTCCAGTTCAATTTTCCCTTCATGAGTTTTGGTCAAATATAATCATGTAATGCATAAACAATAAAATAATATGTATAATCATGTAATGCATAAACAATAAATAATATGTATGTTTTTAGTGACCAATGTAATATAAATATGTGCATTATAGTAATAACATAAATAATATGCCAGGTTAATAATTTCTATTTAATATGTCTTTCTAATCATGTAATGCATAAACAACAAATAATGATGTAATGCATAAACAATAAATAATATGCATGTTTTTAGTGAACAATAAAATATAAATATGTGTATTAGAGTAATAACATAAATAATATGTAAGGTCAATAATTTCTATTTAATGTGTCTTTCTATCCCAATCATGCATATAGCAGTAACTACATACCAATTTATTGCATGATTAGCTACAAATTAAAATGTTCAAGTTGCATGATCATTTATAATTTATATGAATTATCTTGAGTTATATAAATATTAGAGTGATTATGTCCACATCTCTTCGTAATTTGAGATGTTTCTTTTTTGGAACTATTTATGCAATAAACATAGTTTACTTTACATTGACAAATCATTGTATATTTATTTCTTTGTGAGGCTGGGTCTTTCTTGGTAGTTGATTCCATAATTTTTAGTGCCATGCAAATATATGAAGACTCTCTTCATAGTTGTTCAATGTTCTTTCCCTAGGTTTGACATACACTAGCTCAAAACTTCCACTGCATGTGCAATGTCTAGTCTAATACATACCATAACATACATCAAACTCCCAACATCACTTGCATAGGGAACACATGACATGCCATCTACCTCTTCTTTTGTTTTGGGACATTGATTTATAGATAAATTTACACCTATATAAATAGGGACCTTAATCACTTTACATTCCTACATATTAAATCTCTACAATATTGTCTCAACATAATTCCTCTTATTTAACCAGAGTTTCTTGTTTGTCTAATCTCTTTCTAATTTTCATGCCCATTTGTAGCACCAAGATCTTTCATATCAAATTGAAAAGAAAACTAAGTTATGACATCCTTGATTATTTCCTTGTCGTTTCCAATTAACAACACAAGAACGCGTAAATAAAATGATCACCAACCAATTTGGAATACACATAGTGATCAAATTTGTTTCTTGAGAAACAAAGTTCCAATATATTTAAGCATCATGGGTATTTTTTTAATCCATATAAGGATTTCTTCATCTTGTAGATCAGTTCCTTCATTCCCTTCACTACAAAACCTTCTAGTTGTTTGATGTAGATTTCTTCTTTAAGATCCCCATGTAGGAATGTTGTCTTCATATCCATTATTTGAATCATTTGAAATGGATCACCATATAATTTTTCATCTATTTTGGTACTTTTTGGGTGGAAAAATTGGAACTAGTAGCTTATAGGGACCATTTTAGGGTTAGGTCCTATTTTGGTGATTTGGGGTCCAAAAACTTATGGATCCTATTTGAGGTGTTAAAAGGAATATCTTGGGGTAAAAAAAAAATGAACTAAGTTTCCATCTTCCTAATATTGTTGTACACATCAAGAGGTTTTCAATAGTGCCCATATCATCTTAATTGAAGTTTGTATGAGGAAGTTTTTCCTCCTGAAAGTTGACATATCTTGGGACCACAATGGTATCAAGTGGATGCCACGAAAGTTCCCTTTATTCACATATGTGTAATTTAAATAATATTATATAGGGTCCAAAACCATAACCCTAATCAAGAGTTGAGGCATGCAAAAACATTAACATAATCCTAGTGAGCCACTAGGAAATGAAGGGGTTCCATTCTTATTATATTGATTAATGTTCCATAGTTGAGTAGGGGAAGGAAGTGGAATATTGGAGAAGAACATAGGAATTATAAGACTCTATAGAAACCATACATACCACAATGTACATGGAAACTCTATAATGAATTCACTTTCTTTGTATAAGAAAGCAAGGTATAGTCCTCACCTTCTTACTAGGTTTTCCCATATTGAGTTTCTCAAGGTACATATTATGTTCATTATGTGGATGGTATATTATTTTTTTTAGCTTCTTTCATTTTAGTCTCAACTTATTTCATTATTTCATGCGGTAAGTGAGTAATATTAAATCTTAATTTTAACCAAAATACTACATAATAAGAGTTTGCAGAAACTTGTAAGATCTATTGTGACATTTTTTTCTAGTGGACTATCCATGTTATTTTATAGATTATTTTCTCTACTTCAATATCAAAAGAAGTAGTGTTAAAAAAAATGTAATAGAAGTTAATTTATCAACATGAGAAAACAATTCACCAAAATCAATTCCCTTCACCTATGAATATCCCTTTTCTACTTAGTGAGCTTTGTACTTATCCACTTTGTCTTCTACACTCCAATTCTTATTAAACACTAATTTTCCACCAACAATTTTTCTTGTAGCTAATAGATCGAATAGATCGCCAGATTCATTTTTATCCAAGGAATCCATTTCTTCAACAATGGATTTCTTCTAGAGTTTACTATTCTTTGAATCTACTACCTCCCTAATAATTCTAGGATCATCATTAATAATAGATAGAACAAAAATAGAATGAAAATAAGGTGGGGTAAACCTTTTTGGTTTCCTTCTTTCCAAAATTGATAATCTCAAGAGTGGAGTTAGCGTTTTTTCCTCTTTTGGTTCATCATCTTCTACTGAGACGATGGTTCCTAAGGTTGGTTATTTTCCCTTAACAACTAATTCCCACAGCCATTCCAATCCACCATCTTTTTTTCCTCTCAACCCCTCACAACCCTAGGAATGGGATCCACCTTCAATACACATTGTCCCTCAGGCCTTCCCACTTCCATCCAGGGCTCTAGCGCAAGTTGGAAAGGAAATCCCTCTACTAAGGACACCAGGAATCTATAGCTATGACTAGGAATTCGTACCATGGAAAACACTTGCTCCCTTGACAATTTATTGAACAATAACTTCTCACAGGCCTGCAGCATCTCTCTCCATGATTTTACATCTCCCACCATTTTTTCTTCATGCCCAATTGATCCTTCAATATCAACACTCTTCCCTCTCATGTTGATCCTCCAACTGCATACCCTTTCTTTTTTTCTCTACTTTTTGTCTCCCCCATATGAATTTTCCTTCCTTTTCCTTACTTGTTTCACTCTCACTCTTCCCCAAAAGGATTTTCTTGACTCTCACACTTTCCCCATGTCTTCTTGTACTCAACCCATGCTCTCCTTAATTTTATGAGATTATCTCACACCAACCCTCTTACATGCATTTAATGATTGGGGATTGGAAACAATCAAGATAAAATAGAAGGTTTATACACAAAAATAATCTGGAAAGATGGTTTGGGTTTAATAGACATGGATAAATTCCCATTTGGACCCCCTCCTCTTAGGCCTTCCCTCTCTTGTGGATACTTATCCCCCAAGTCTGTGTTCATGTCCCTCTGCACTCGATGATACATTTTATTTATTATTTCAAATATACATATTACATTTCTTGGCCTATGGAAATACATCATATTTACATCATACAGATCACTAAAATAAGGATTAAAAATGGGTTTGTTACATTCCCCTCCCTTTACAATTTTCACTTTCCTTAGTGCACATCACCATACAATCTTATATTTTTACATATATAAACTTTTACTTCAAAATAAGTCATAATTCCTCCATGGATGACTCTAACAACAATTCCAACCAACAGATCTCATTTCTCCTCAACCTATGCAACCCAAAGAATGGGATCTAGCATCGATCAAACAAGAAGCCTTAAAGTTGTGGCTCTAAGAATCTCCAGCTGCAAAAAAGGAGTATTCATTCACTTATGTATGATGTACATTCAGCCTTTTTCAAAACTTGCAAAAATCTGTAAGTATGTATCCTACATGGCCTTTTCATTCTCGCATGTGGCATCTTTAGGATCATAGTAGGTCCATTGGAATTTTACCAGGTTGACGGATTTGTTCCTGACAACATTGAATTTTCAGTCTAGGATGCACGCTAGCTCCACCAAAAATTACCCTTTGTGTTCCACCTGGATCACAATCCAATCAATCACATGGTTAGGATCAAGTACATACTTATTTAATAAATACACGCAAAAAACATTATGATTTCTCATGGATGTAGGTAATGCAAGAATGTATGCAACTAGGTCTATCATTTATAGGACTTCAAATGGCCCATAGTATCACTACCAATTTTGGAAAACTTCCCAATCTCAGCAAGATCCTCTTGTATTTAACATTTAAAAATGCATGCTCTCCCACTTTGAATTTTCTATGTGTTCTTCCTTTATCGGCATAGCTCTTCTGCAAGTATTGTGCAACTTTTAATTTTTTTCTAATCTTTACCATCCAATATTCCATTTTCTTTAAAAATTATGGACCAATAACAACTCTATCTATTGGGTTATCCCAACTTACTAGCATGTTTCATTTTCCACCACACAAGGCTTTAGACAAATTCATCTTCAATGATTCATGATACCCATTATTGTAAGAAAATTCAACTAAATGGAGATAATCCTCCCACTTATATGGCGTGTCCATTACATACACTCTCAACATATCTTCAAACATCTGTTTAATCCTCTCTGTCTATCCATGTGACTCTAGGTGATATGTTGTACTAAAATTCAAATTGGTCCCAAATAATTTAAAGAATCTCATCGAAAAATTGGAAGTGAACTTGGTATCTCGATATAACACTATTTCCTTAGGAGCACCATGTAGCCTAGCAATTTATTTCATATAAATTTATGCAATATTGGTTACCTTATGAATTATTTTTACCGAAATGAAAGGTGTAGCCTTTGTAATATTTTCCACCACTACCATGATGGAATCATCCTACCTTTTTGTTATTGGAAACTTGGTAATAAAATATATTGTAACAACTTCCCATTCCCATTTAGGATTGGGAGATGATTGTAGCAATCTTGTTGGATGTTTTTGCTCATCCTTTACCTTTTTACATTCCATGCATCTGGCTAAACAATCAACTACATATTTCTTCATATCGAGCCAAAAATATCGGCCTCTTATAGTTGTGATAGTTTTATGGTATCTTGGGTGTCCAGCGTAGGGAACATTGTGAATCTCTTTTAAAACCAAATTTCTCAATTCCTGAGAATTGGGAACACAAAATTTGTTTCTAAACAAGAGTATTCCATCCTCTTCTAGTTTGTAATATTTATATTTTTGTTGCACATCATTCTACTGTAAGATTCCTTTAAATTTCACATAATGTTTGTTTGTTGTTACAACCACTAAAATTATGTTGTTTAAATATGTCCTGCACATATTGATGGTTGCAACATGCATTTCATACAACCTTGTGTTGAGTGAATCAACCAATTTATTCTCTTTCCCCTTGATGTGTTTGATGTCTAAGTCGTATTCACTAAGAAATTTCAACCATGTAGTGTACCTAGCATTTAGTGTTGGTTTTTCAAACAAGTATTTCAAACCACTATGATATGTCCTCAATTCCAATATTTCGCCTAACGCCCATGAGATAATGCCTCCACATTTTTAAGGCATGTAATATGGCTTCCAACTCTAATTCATGTGTAGCATAATTTATTCCATGCTCCTTCAATTTTCTAGACTCATAACAAAATACATGTCAATTTTGGGTAAGGACTCCACCAAGCCCTTCCTTGCATGAATTTGTGCACAAAACAAAATACTTATCTAGATATGCAACCTTCAAAATAGGTGCATTGGTTAACAAAGTCCTTAAATTGGTAGAAACTTCCTTCACACTTGGCATTCCATTTAAATTTAACTCCTTTCTTTTGTAAGGATGTTATTGGGTGTGCAATCTTGGAGAATTGAGGAATGGATTTCCTATAGTAACCATCTAAACCCATAAAATATCTAACCTATGAAATATTTTTTGGTATTGAACAACTTTTGATTGCTTCAATCTTTTCTAGATCCACTTCTATTCCATCTTTTGAAACAATGTAACTCAAATAATGGATCTAATTTTGATAAAAAGTGCACTTGATCAACTTGGCATACAATTGGTGCTCTCTCAACACATGAAGCACCATTATCAAATGTTGGTCATGTTCATATTTTGTCTTAGAACAGACAAGAATACCATCCAAGAAGACAATAACAAACTTGTCCAGGTAATATTTGAACACTCCATTCATCAGACATATAAAAGTAGTGGGTGAATTTGTCAACCCAAATGGTACCACCGAAAATTAATATTGTCCATACCTTTTCCAAAAGGATTTCTTGTTGGTATCTTCTTCTCTGATTATTACTTTATGATAACATGACCTCAAGTCAATCTTGAAAAATATATTTTCCCCTTTAAGTTGATGAAAAATGTTTTTGAAAACACAAGTATCCCAATAGAGGATGAACACCTTCAATAACTACTCACACAACCATATAAAATATCAACACACCGATGTTTTGACATGGTAAAACCCCTATGGGGAAACATCCATGGCCCTAGCCAATGTGTCCACTTGGAGAAGTTTATTAATCCAAAAGAAAAATATTATAGAGAAATTTTACAAGAGAGTTTCTCACAATCGATGATCAACAAATGACCGTCCACAATATTTAAATAGAAATCATGGACCAGTAGGTTATTAATAAATAGATCAATGTAGTTGTTAATATCGAGGAGAAAATTGACCGTCGGATCACTCTATGTCGAGAACATATCAGGACCATTGGATTTCCTAACTACAAATGCATACTAAAGAAACACACTTTTACCTAACAACACATTAGACTAAGTAGATCTTAACTAACTCCTAACTGTCTAAATATCCTAACATCCCCCCTTAAGAACAATTTGGGATAGGATTGAAGGATTTACAATAGTGACACAATAGGATAAGGAAGGAGGCATTACAGGATATCCCTCCTTAATGGAAACTTCCTAAACTCCTAACATATATCAAAGTTTGGAAAACTTCACTTTTGTAAGAGACTTTGTGACAATGTTTACAACTTGATCTTCTGTAGGGAAATAGATCAATTCAATAACTTGCTCATGAATGAGATTTATGATGAAGTGCATGTGTAGCTCAATATGTTTGTTGTGCTGATGTTGAATTGAGTCTTTGGAAAGCTTCACAACACTATGATTATTGCACCAAAGGTTGGTCGGATGTTGCTGTTGGAATCCAAACTATAAAAGGATCTGTCGAAGCCACAAGTCTTCCTTACTTCCATTTACCACTACTCCGTACTCTTCTTCTATTGAATAAAGTGAAATAGTTTGTTGTTTCTTATAGGCCCAAGTGGTAGGTCCTGAACCAAGGCTAAAAACATAACCTATAATAGGATTATGATCATTTCAATCACCGACCAAATATGAATCATTGAAACCAACCAATTAAGGAGCCCCCCATGAACTGTAATGTATCCTGAACTAAAATGTACCCTAGACATACCGAAGTATCCTTTTATCTTCTTTCTAATGGATTTCATGGGTTCTTTTCATATATTGGGAAACAGTACCAACAACAAAGGAAAGATCAGGATGGGTATGAGTCAAGTATAAGAGGTTACCAACTAACTGACAATATAAGGTGGCATTAACTTTGAGAGAAGTATAGGTGGAAACAAGCTTGAATCCATACTGGAAGGGAGAAGGGGCTGGTTTACAATCTTCCATGTGAAAGTGACGAAGAAGGTCACAAGAATAATTAGACTTGGAAATACAAATTCCTTCATTGGTTTGAAAAACATGGAGGCCAAGGAAATAGTGAAAAAATCCTAAGTCTATCATTTCAAATTTGTTCTTCTTAAGGATGGTTTTCACATGGTTTAAAATTTTTGATTCACTACCAGTAAGGATAAATTCATCAACAAAAAATACAAGGATTATGAGATGAATTCTTACTTTCTTGGTATATACATTAGGATAAAAATGGAATCTAGAAAATTTGGTGTCAATAAGAAAGTTTTATGTTTTGGCATACTAAGCTCGAGGAGCTTTCTTAAGACCATAAAGAGATTTATTAAGGTGGAAAGCAAGGCTAGAGTCATTATGGAAATAGAAAGGAGGTTGTTCCATGTAGATTTATTCTTCAAAATCCCCATGGAAGAATGCGAATTTAATATCCATCTGATGGACCTCCCATTTATGTGAGGCAGTAAGGGAAAGAACAAGGCATATGGAATTCATTTTGGCTATAGGGGAAAAAGTTTAATTATAGTTAATTCCTTCAACTTGGGAACATCCTTTGGGAACTAATTGATCCTTGTGTATTTAATCACTTCCATATGATGCATACTTATTTCTATAGACCCATTTACATCTGACAAGTTTTCTTCCTTCTAAAAGAGGTGCAAGATCCCAAGTATCGTTTTCCATTAAAGAAAGATACTCTTAATTTATTGTTGTATAACAATTTGGATGACCTAATGATATGGATTTATGAGAGATATGAAATAAAACCACATATTTATAATGTTGACACAGAGACACAGTGAAAAATAACAGAGATATAGTAAAAATTGACTTCTATTAAATAAGAAATATGTTGAAAAGTGTAAAATGCAAACTGAAAACAAGCTTGCTAGAATGGTGGTAGCTTATCTCTGAGAAGAGATGTAAAGGCTACACTCATTCATAAGAATATGAGTACAATGAATCTCTAAAGGAATTTTTACAATAAGGATGAATGCCAAAACCCTAGACATCCAAAAACCTGACCCTAGGAGATGAAGTGTCAAAAGTCATGTGGGCCTTGTTGGGGCAAGTTAGTACATTAACTTCCTGGGGTCGTAACGTTTGCATATGATCTTAGTTTAGGGCACACGATAGCTCGTTGGAAAGATATTGATGAGGATATTAATTTACGGGGCTCAATTAAAACCTTTTACTATCATTGAGGTGCACGATCGTGAAAAAATGTTGTTTAGGCCCTCAAACTAGCCCTAGAAGTAAAACAACTACTAGAAATAGTAAACTGCCAAAATTGCCAGAAAATTGTTTTAACCTAGTTGGAAAAGGTGGGTGGACACCGATATACACTTGGATAAATCCTCCCTCCATAGGAATAAATGGTCTCCATTGTATTGATTTTCCCCATCAGATGAGGAAATTTATGCTGAATTTGGCCCCAGGTGATCCACTTGCCTTGGTGCAAGAGTTGTCTTGCTTTGACAACCTAATAAAGTTGGATCCTCTGTTGGCGAGTTCCATTGACCTATGTTTCCACAATATGATCAATGGATGCATGTTCCATGTATTCATGGTTGATATTTTTTGGTTTCAATTGTTCTGATGTCTCTGAGGTGTCCAATAATGGTGGAAAATAAGGTCGAAGGAGGTCCACATTGAACACTAGGTGAAATATAAGGAAGGGGGGCACGTTGAGCTCAAACGAATTGTCACCCAAAACATTGGTAATGGTGTAAGGGCCATAATGGAGTGGACAAATATTCTGATGAGGCCCTGTAAGGTGTTTTTTCTGCAAGTGCAACCAAAATTTATCTCCAACCCGAAACTAGTGTGGCACCTAGTGTTGATCATGGCACTGATTGTACTTGGCATTGGATTTTGTAAAATATCATGAACCTATTGGCGGATGTGTTGGATCCACTCAATGAACTAGGTGGATTTTTCAGCTACAGTTGGAGCATGCGACAGGTCTTCTTGGGTGGCCGCAGGGGGTAGTGCAACATCCATGGGACCCAATGGTTGAAATCCCAACCCCACCTAAAAGGGATTGTGGTCGGTTGAGATATGTATGGATCTATTGTAGTTGTGATGAACATAGGGAAGAATCAGCCCAAGTGCAAGGGTGCTTGGAATTGTACATGCAAAATATGTGCACAATAATCCAGTTGATGACCTCGGTTTGGCCATCCATCTAGGGGTGGCAGCAAGTGGACTTGGTGAGCTTGTTTTCCAAAATTGACAAGAGGCTTGACCAGAATGTGTTGAGGAACCAATTATCCTAATCTAAGATAATGGTTTATGGGATCCCAAAGTGTACCCACACTTGTTCAAAGAAAATCTTGGCAGTGTCCTCCATTGTGATGCTCTTCTTGCAGGACAGAAAAATTTCCATCTTGGAAAAGTGATGAATAACCAAAAAACACAGTCATTTGCCCGTCTGGTGGAATGGAGGCCCGACATGTAGTCCACTAAGATGGATTCCCATAGGTTGTTGAGAGTAAGCAGAAGAGTGTACAAACCTTGTTTCTTGATGGTCAATTTTGCAATAGCGCAAGCAATGCAGGACCATATATACTTGTTGACACCCTGCCAAAGTTTCGGCCAGTAGAAATGTCACTGCAACACTACTATAACACACCCCATCCACCCATTGACTGGGGAATGTCACTTAATCAGACACTTATCTTAGTTCTGACAACATAATGTAACACCCAATATTCAACTAAGGTATGTCACATAACTTTTTTTTTTCTCTAAATACGTATATACACACACCGGCATACATACATATTGAACTGCATGTAATTAAACATACACATACAATGCTCTAGAAAAAGCTTCACATATAAAATATAAACAAACAGTTGTGTTCTGTAAATATATGATTTTATACGAT
The DNA here is from genome assembly GCA_009831015.1 of Picea engelmannii. Taxonomy (NCBI): domain Eukaryota; kingdom Viridiplantae; phylum Streptophyta; class Pinopsida; order Pinales; family Pinaceae; genus Picea; species Picea engelmannii. Next base: position 5,618 of record ML844676.1, on the reverse strand, counting down.
TTTCAGACTAATTTAATAGTGAACACAGACATGCAGCGTATATAGGGTATATCCTTAAACATATGGACAATTATGCTCACACAAGCAATAAAACCCATAAAATAACACATAAATGATAATGCAACATGGAATTCAACACATAACTGGTACTTATCTTGGTAAGAATGTCACCAACTGTGTACAGGTCGTCCATGAACCTCCCAGCCTTAGACTACACTATTTGTCACTCTCAATAGTGAGTCACCCCCGAGATGAGACTAGACACCACTCAGGAAAGGGATTCCTAACTCGGCTAAAGGTTCAAAATCAACCGAAAAGACTCCCTCTCAGGTGTTCACTCAACCATAGCCTACAACCTCTCCTTCCCCACATGCCTGTCCCACCCAAGGAAGTGTGCCCCTTCTCTACTCAACAGTCCTTTTCTTGCCCCACTTCCCTTCCAGGGCTTCAACAACAGGTTGGACCGAAAGTCTCAGAGTGTTGTAGTCATAGTTTATCACCTTCAGGAAATCGATCCTCAACAATTCCCTCACTCAGAGAATTGGTCACGGGCCTGACAACCTACTTCTTCAATCCCACTCCCAAGATGACAGGTACACCAACAAGAATGGATATCAATCTAGTCTGGGTACAGTGGTAAGAAGATACGAGGTAGCTCAAGGACTGATGGAATGTATCGTGGGTATTGGTTTTCTATTCCAAGAAAAAAATGTTAAGATTCCCCTTTCACAATGGTCGATTACCCTTTCACAATGGTCGATTCCCCCCCAAAGGAACTAAGTCTCGGCAATAAGTATGCATGTCTCCAACTTGACACTTGTCATGTTGGAAGCTACTCTAATACACTTGTCCCCTACTTTAGGACTTAGGATAAATTAATTATCTGTACTTTATGTTTTTAAGAAATATTAATATTATATTTATTTTCATCTTTAAGCTCTCTAGCTTAGCCATGTTCTTAACTTTAGGCCCTCCCTTTCCCTATTTGGTGGAATCTAGTCCCCCTTCTCTTTTATCATGGTCGGTCTGTGTGCAGCGATGTATTTTTATATTAATCATGAGATATATTCAAAATAGGCGCTCTAGCCTTTAACATATAGGTGTGCTGGCCTAATTCCAAGACATAAGCATTCTGGATTATAATACTGGCTCACCAGCCTATAATGCATATTATATACATAAAGGTTCGTTGACCTCAATATTGCACACACTTTAGTTACTGCACACGGTATCCGCTGACCTCAAGGTTTCACGCTCTTTAGTTACTGCATATTGTATCCTCTGTCTTTAAGGTTGCATGAATCTTAGTTACTGTGCATGATATTCAAAAATGTGCACATTATATCCCTTTACTGCCCAATATTACAAAAATGATGTCTAAACGGCTCACTAGCTTAAATATACTTGGATTATATTTACATTTGGGTTCGACCGAGGGATATTACAATCCCCTCCCCTTATTTATGCACTGTCCTCAGTGCATCATGTACCCATATACAACAAAATTCTCAAAATTCTTCAAAAATATGCGAGTATTCTGCCCGCATTGCATCCTCATGCTCCCAGGTAGTGTCTTCAGGTCCGTACTAGGTCCATTGAACCTTTACAAGCCCTATGGCTCGATTCCAAAGTTTTTTTACTTTTTGATCCAAGATGCACACTGGATGCACTTGGAAAGTGCCTTCTTGCTCCACCTGAATAAAATTCCAATCAATAACATGATTAGCATCAGGTATGTATTTCTTTAGCAATGATACATGGAATACATTATAAAAATACATAGATGCAGGCAATGCAATCATATAAGCAATGGGACCAATCCTCTCTAGGATTTCAAATGATCCACAAAATATGGCTACCAACTTGGTGCAGCTTCCCAACTTCAGAGAACTCCTGTTAGCTTTTACTTTCTGGAAAACATGACCACCCACTTTGAATTCTCTGTCAATTTTGTTTTTCTCAGCATAACTTTTTTGTCTGTCTTGGGTAGTTTTCAAATTCTACTTAATTTTTAACATCTCGTCCTCCATCTCCTTGAGCAACTTTAGCCCAACTATTGTTCTATCAGCTAGATTATCCCAACTTACTAGAGTTTTTCACCTTCTACCGTAAAGTGATTCAAATGGGCTCATTTTCAATGATGCTTGATACCCATTGTTATAAGTGAATTCTACTAAATGTAGGTAGTCTTCCCATTTTGATGGTTTATCCATCACATACATTCTCAACATATATTATATCACTCTATTCACCCTCTTTTTCTGTCCATCAGTCTCAGGATGGTAAGTTGTACTAAAGTTCAGATTCATTCTGAATCCTTTGAACAATCCTTTCCAGAAATTCGAGGTGAATTTCGAGTCTCTGTCATACACAATCATTTTAGGAATTTTGTGCAATCATGCCAATTCCTTCATGAAAATATCAGCAACATCTGCTGCTTTGTGAGTAGTTTTTAGTGGAATAAAATGGGCATCTTTTGTAAGCTTGTCCACTACTACCATAATCGAATCATGTAGCTTGCATGTTCTAGGAAATCCCATAATAAAATACATTGTCACCACTTCCCATTTCCATTCAGGAATGGTCAAAGGTTGCAACAATCCTGTTGTGTGCCTATGCTCTATTTTAACTTTCTGGCATTCCATACACCTAGCAATATATTCTGCAATTTATCTCTTCATACCTGGCCAAAAGTATTGGCTCCTGACCGCTGCTATGGTTTTTTGATATCCAGGGTGCCCTGCATAAGGAGCATTATGCATCTCATGCAAAATTACACATTTCAAGTCTTGGACATTTGGTACAAAAATTCTATTCTTGTGCAACAACATTCCATCTACTCCCAACTTATAAATATCCATCTTCAGTGGTGTCTTACCTTGTTGTAGTTTTGCTATCAATTCTTTGTATTGAAGGTCTATATTTTTAGCCTCCATAATTTTTCTTTTAACATCAGTCTGATACATGTTGATGGATGTAGCATGAAGCTCATGCACCCTCCTACTGAGTGCATCTTCCACTTTATTTTCTTTCCCTTTGATATGCTTTATATCAAATTCATATTCTCTTATAGATTCTAACCATCTGCTTTGTCTAGCATTTAGATTTGGCTAATCAAATAAATATTTCAAACCATTGTGGTTTGTTCTTAACTCAAACCTTTTTCCCATGAGGTAGTGTCTCCATTTCCTCAGGGCATGTACTATGGATGCCAACTCCAAATCATGAGTGGCATAGTTTCTTTCATGGTCCTTCAACTTCCTTGATTCATAACATATCACAAATCCATTTTGGCTAAGGACTCCACCAAGTCCTTCATTACATGCATTTGTGCATACAATGTAATCTTCATTTGTGTCTTCAATCCTTAGTATTGGATCACTTGTCAATAATTTTTTCAAATGTTGGAAACTCCTTTCACAGTCCGACGTCCAATGAAACTTAATACCTTTTCTTTACAAGGAAGTGGTTGAGTGTGCTATCTTTGAGAATCCTCCAATGAATATACTGTAGTAGCCTGCAAGGCCCATGAATGATCTGACCTTTGTCACATTCTTTGGTGTTGACCATTCTCTAATGGCTTCAATCTTCTCGGGTTCCATTGCTATCCCATCTTTTGAGATGATATGCCCAAAATAATGAATTTGTTTCTAATAAAATGAGCACTTTCTCAATTTGGAATACAATTGATTCTCCCTTAATACTTGCAACACCATCCTCAAATGATGTTCATTCTCTTATTCTGTCTTAGAGTATATAAGAATGTCATCCAAAAAAAAAATGAAAAACTTGTCTAAATATTCTCGGAAAACACCATTCATTAAGCACATGAAAACAGATGGTGCATTTAACAACCCAAATGGCACCATTGTGAACTCATAATGACCATACCTTGTCCTGAATGCGGTCTTGTTGATATCCTCCTCCTTGATTCTTACCTGATGGTATCCCAATCTGAGATCTATCTTTGAAAAGATCTTTACATCCTTCAATTGATCAAAAAGATCATCAATCCTTGACAGAGGATACTTGTTCTTTACAGTCACTTTATTCAATTGTCTGAAATCAATGCACAATATTAATGTTCCATCTTTTTTTTTCACAAACAAGACTGGGTCACCCCAAGGTGATACACTTGGGCATATATACCCCTTCTTCAGAAGTTCTTCAAGTTGTATTTGCAACTCCTTCAATTCTGGTGTACTCATTCTGTAAGGATTCTTTGACACGGGAGCTGCTCCTGGTGTCAGATTTATAGAAATATTGAGGTCTCTCCTTGGGGGTAGTCCAGGTACTTCCTTGAATACATATTCAAACTCTTTCAGGACTGCATAATTCTCCAAATTTTGCACCTTGTCTTCAGGTGTATCCTCCATATGAGATGAAAATATTTGACATCCTCTTCTATAACATTTCTTCAGCTGCAATGCTGAAATTTCTCTAATGGTTACTGCCCTGGGAATTCCATTCACTTTCCTTTGGTTCCCTTCTTCATCCAATCAAGTGAATTCTTTGTTATGACAATCTAATAGAGCATGATGTGGGTCCAACCAATCCATCCCAATTAAATAGTCATAGGAAACTAAGGGTAAGATATTCAAATATGCCTTGGTGTTCAGTCTGTTCATGTCCATGAGACATGACTTAACCATCTCGTTAACCTTTCTTTTGGTTCCTGTAGCCAACTGTACCAACCAAGATTTTCCATCCCTTCTTATTGGAAATTGCAAACTTTCTACCATCTTAGGATCTATATAACTATGACTAGCTCCTGAATTAATCAAAATGGAAATGGTTTGGTTGTTAATCATACCTTCCACTTCAATGATGTGTGACTAATATTCATCTTGCTTGTTATCCAGGGCTGCATAGATCCTTGGCACATTTCTTCCCATGACCTCCATTGTTTCATCTTGCTATACATTATAAACAATCCTTCATTTTTCACCTCTGTGAGGACAATCTCTGAATCTATGATCTCCTTTACAACCCCAACATTCAATAGTTGGTTGCCCTGGCCTTTAGCCTTATGCCTCTATCATTTTGGGCTCTTTCAAAGTTGGTGGTCCCTGTGGAATATTTCTGAAGAATGATGGTTTAAATCCTTTCTTCCTCTGATCCACCTTGAGCTTATTTTTGTCTTCCCAAGATTTTTGGAAAGTTGGCCTTGCTTTTTGCTGATCATATAGACATTTAGCTCACCTTACGGTCTCTTCCAATGTCTTGGGATCATCATAATGTATTTTTTCACTGATGAACATTGGCAATCCACTCAAATACCTTCTAATTTTAACTGTCTCATCCTTGATGAAGAAGACGTACTTCAGTAGTTCTAGGAATCTTCTTTCATATTCATATATGGTCATACTTCCAAGTTTGAGTTCAAAGAACTCTTTCATTTTCTTGTCATAATACCTCTTAGTCAAGTTTTTCTTCTCAAAATACTTTTCAAATTCCCTCCAAGTAACTCTCTTCTATTTAATGTGCTATACCTGCACAAGTTGATCCCACCACATGGATGTCTTTTCCTTGAGTTGATAGATGGAAATTCTACCCTCACTAATACATATGACCAAATTTGCGATGGTTTTTCGTTGATATTGCCACACATGTTCGTC
>ML844675.1:24478-37467 GCA_009831015.1 Picea engelmannii | reverse complement strand
AGGTTAAGTTAGGTTTAATATGTAAAGAGGTAATAATAATATTATTATTAATGTATGTCAAAGGGATTTTGATAAGGTATGTTGGTATAAATTGGTTTTAATAAGGTTGGTTTTAATGATCAAGTTACACCCTCACTTTTCCCGAACCTTGACATAACTTGATCATTAAAACCAACCTTATTAAAACCAATTTATACCAACATACCTTATCAAAATCCCTTTGACATACATTAATAATAATAATATTATTACCTCTTTACATATTAAACCTAACTTAACCTTAACCAACATAATACTAATTACTAACATCTACTGGATAATTAAAATTAAACCATTTCAAGACCAATCTAATTGATTCCAACTTATAATCTTCTAACACTAATATAACAATAAAAATATTAATGCTACCTCATTAAATTAACCCTAAATTTAACCTATAATTAACATAAAAATTAATATTAATAATATTAAACACCATCTGGTTATCAAATTAAACCACTAATATAACAATAATAATATTAATACTACCTCATTAAATTAACCCTAAATTTAACCTCTAATTAACATAAAAATTAATATTAATAATATTAACACCATCTGGTTATCAAATTAAACCACTTAATTCATTAATTAACTAAATCACTATTAAATACCTATTTTGAAAAATCTTCTCAAACCTAGGGTTTCACTTAGCCGACCTTAGTTTTCCACCCTCCTCATCATTATTTTTAAGGGTTCCTCTCTTATTTTTCCTCAGGATTTTTTGTCCTGAAGATGGATCCTGTTGTGGATCCGAAACGTTGACAAGCTATCAAAAACACTGTGGTTCTTCCGATAATTTCTAAACATATCTTATTCTCGAAAACACTTTGTATCATCAAGGTATAGATTGCATCCTTCGTTGATGTCTCACCCATGAAGAAGTGGAACTCATGCTTAACAAATGACACACTGGAGCATGTGGTGGTCATTTGTCTGGGTTGGAAACAACCTAAAAGATTCTACGAGCTAGTTACTATTGGCCGACCTTAATCAAAGATTGCGTTGAATCGGTCAAGAAGTGCCACCCATGTCAGATCTTCTCACGGAAGATGAGGGCACATCCTTCTCCCATGTTTCCTGTCATCATAGTTGGCCCCTTCACCAAGTGGGGGATTTATTATACTACATTCCACCCCCCCTTAGCCAGGGGGCACCATTATATCATCGTAGCCGTAGACTACTTTACCAAGTGGGTCGAAGATATGCCAATATTAAAGGATGATGGAGAGACAACAACTCTCTTCTTGTTTAATCAGATAATAACAAGGTTTGACGTCCTAAAGGAGATTGTCACTTACCATGGCAACCACTTTCAAAATAAAATGATGTCTGAGTTAACGTCAAAGCTAGGGTTGAGACAAGAACACTCATCACCTTATTAGCTATTGGGTGTGTGTTATATTCTTTGCATGAGTAGGGGCATGCAGGGGGGTTAGAGGGGGGTGCAGGTTTTCGGGAGAAGTGCCCCCGATTTTTTTTTTCATTGGGACTGCATTATATTTAGGTGGATTTTCGACACATTGTTTCTTTGCCGATGGTTTTCTATTTCCGATTAAGGAATTAGGTTTTTGGACTAATCCAGGTCATTGGGTTAGGGTTTTTGATTCCGCTAGCTCCTATATGTATTTTGAATTGTAAACATTGTAACATGATGAATAATATATAATATGTTGGTTTTCCCGGTTTGGGTTTCTAGGGGAAAAATCTCTGTGTAATGTTTGTATTTTCCATTGTATATTTCCAGTTCCTTTACTGAATATCTGTTTGCAGTAGATATTGTACAAGGTTAAAATATACATTTGGTATCAAAGATTTATTGGCTTCAGGGGGATGCCTTTATGGTCAAGGGTTTGGCTCGGGACTGTGATAAGCCTTGTTACAGTGGAAGATATGCGGTATTTCTTTTTCAGGTGAAAAGAAATGGAAAGAAATTCGAAGATGGAGATCGAGAAGTTTAATGGGAAATTTTTTGAGCTGTGGAAGCTCAATATGGAATATCTGTTGGTGGACAAAGATCAGTGGATCATGGTAGATCCAGGTACTGCACCTACAGGAAATTCTGCAGATGACTGGAAAAATTTGGATCGGAAGGCAAAGAGCACAATCTGACTGTGTCTCTTTGATTCAGTATTACTGAATGTGTCAGAAGAAGCTACAACCAAGGATTTATGGGAAAATTTGGGGAAGTTGTATTAGTCTAAGTCCCTGGTAAATAAACTATTCCTAAGAAAGAAGTTGTATAACCTGAGGATGAGATATGGAGACTCGGTGGCAGAGCATTTGAATGCCTTCAATACTGTGGTAAGTCAGTTAGTAGCTGGTGAGATTAAAATTTCAGATGAAGATAAATATATCAGTTTTTTTTGTTCTTTACGAGACTCGTGGGATAGTTTGGTGGTGGCCATAGGTAGTAATACAACTTCCTTGAAGTTTGAAGAAGTGGTTTCATCCTTGTTGTCAGAGGAGATGAGATAGAAGAATATGGAAGGGCATAGCACATATGCATTATTTGCAAGAGGACGCTCCCAAGAAAGAAATAAATCTAATTTCTCAAGTGGGAGATCTAAGTCTAAGGGTAGATATAAATCTCCCGGAAAGTTTGTAAGGGTATGTTGGAGATGTGGAAAAGAAGGGAACTACAAGAAGTAGTGTAGATCCAAAGTTGAGAAAAAGAAGGGATCTGAAAAATCTTCTTCTACAGAAGAAAATACCTCCAAGGAAGAAGGAGGGGATGTGTACTTGGCCTCTTCAAGCACACATGCAGATCATGAGGAATGGTTGGTTGACTCTGGTGCATCCTTTCATATGACTCCCCATAGGGACTGGTTCTACGAATATGGAAGGTATGATGGAGGTAATGTTTTCTTAGGTAATGATTCGACAACCAAAATCATAGGAAGAGGAAGAGTCAAGTTGAGGCTCATAGATGGAAGGATTAGAACACCGCTTGGTGTTCTTCACATCCAATGTTTGGATAGAAATTTGATTTCTATAAGCAAAATGGACGATGCAGGGGTAAAAAAATATTTGAAAAGGAAACCTGCAGGATGGTTCAAAGAGAAATGGTGTTGATGAGGGGAGTTTGGTTTGGAACTCTGTATAAGATACAAGGAAGCACTATTAGTGATGGGTGTAATAGTTCCATTGTTCCTGATATTGGAGTTGAAGAAGAAAGAACTCCTACAGTCTCTAGAGAAAAGGTTATGATGTGGCATCAAAGACTGAGGCATATCAGAGAGAAGGGTCTTCGACTACTACACGGTAAAGGTATGGTTGAAGGTATGTCTATCTGCTCTCTGGATTTTTATTTATGTGAACATTGTCTATATGGGAAGTAGAATTGGGTAAGATTCCCCTCTGGTGCAACGAGGGAAGAATGAATTTTACAGCTAGTTCACAATGATGTTTTTGGACCTGTGTCAGTCCCATCATTGGGAAAATCTGTGTACTATGTCTCATTTATAGATGACTTCTCAAGGAAGACTTGGATATATTTCCTCAGGAAGAAATCTGAAGTCTTTGATAGGTTTAAAGAGTTTAAGGCTCTTGTTGATAATCAAACTGAGAAAAGAATTAAGGTGTTGAGGACAGATAATGGTGGAGAGTTTTGCGGAAATGAATTTGAAGAATTCTGTAAGAAGTGCGGTATAGAAAGGAAGAAGACTACTCCATATACACCTCATCAGAATGGAGTTGCAAAAAGGATGAAAAGGACGTTGATGGAAAAATCAAGGTGCATGATCAGTGGTGCTGAGTTAGGGAAAGAATTCTAGGTAGAGGCAATGGGTACTGCATGTTACCTGGTCAACAGATCACCCTCATCAGTGTTGGATGACAAGAATCCAAAATAGGTATGGACTGGTAAGGAACCTTCTCTCACACATCTCAAGGTTTTTGGCTATGATGCATATGTTCATGTTCCAAAGGAAAACATGAGTAAGCTAGATAAGAAGGTTGAAAAGTGGACCTTTATTGGATATACATATGGTCTCAAAGGTTACAAGCTTTGGAACCTAGAAACTAAGAAGGTAGTGTATAGCCGAGATGTGGTATTTAGAGAAATGAAGGATGTTGTTAAACAAGAATCCCTACCAAGTAAGGAAGAACCAAAGAACATAGAGTTTGATTTAAAGGATGATGAATCAGACTCTATAGAAGAACATGAATTAGAAGAAGAAGATCCTCATACTCTAGTATTGAGGAGATCAGATTGAGAAATAAGGCTACTGGAAAGGTATAGTCCATCTTATTTTTGTTCAAATTTTTCTTTGTCTATTACTGATGATGATCCTAGAACTGTCAGGGAGGTAGTGGATTCAGAGGATGGAAATATCAGGAAAAGGGCCATGGATGAAGAAATGACATCTTTGGATAAGAATGAGGCTTGGGATCTAGTGGAGTTTCCAACTAGAATAAATCCCATTGGCATCAAATGGGTATTTAAAAAAAAGTTGAATGTAGAAGGAAAAGTGGAGAAATACAAAGCTCGGTTAGTAGGAAAGGGTTATTCCCAGGTTGAGGGAATTGATTTTGGTGAGATGCTTTCTCCTGTTGCCAAGTTAACCTCCATAATATTTTTGTTATCTGTTGTTGTTGCATTTGATTTTGAAATAGAAAAAATGGATGCGAAGACAACATTCCTACATGGGGATATGGAAGAATAAATCTATATGAAGCAACCAGAAGGTTATGCTGTGAAGGGAAAGAAGGAGCTAGTATGCAAGTTGAAAAAGTCCTTGTATGGTTTAAAACAATCACCAAGAATGTGGTATAAAAAAATTGATACTTATATGTTGGTACTTGGCTTCACAAGAAGAAAAGAAGATCACTGTGTGTATTTTAAATTAATTGGTGATCATTTGATTTATTTGGTCTTATATGTGGATGACATGTTGCTGATAGGAAACAACAAGGAGATTATCTAGAATGTGAAAACTCAGTTGTCCTCTAAATTTGACATGAAGGATCTCGGTGCTTCAAATTTAATTTTGGGCATGGAAATTAAAAGAGATCGGAAAAGGAGGAAACTCTGGTTAAATCAAAGAAAATATGTCGAGACAATATTGCAGAGGTTTAATATGCAGGAATGTAAACTGGTCAAGGTTCCTATTCCTGTTGGTGTAAAGTTATCTGCAGATCAGTGTCCCAAGACACATGAATAAGAGGAGGAAATGTATCATGTTCCATATGCGAGTGCAGTTGGAAGTTTGATGTATGCAATGGTCTGTATTAGACCGGACATTGCACATGCAGTAGGAGTTTTGAGTAGTTATATGTCAAAACCAGGGAAGGAGCATTGGATAGCAGTAAAAATGGTTTTCAGGTATTTGCGTGGCATTTCTATCTATGGATTGTGCTACTAAGGACAAAGTGGTGGATATACATGGCTTTGTGGATGAAGAATGGGCTAGATATTTGGATCGTAGGATATCTACACGCAAGTATGTGTTTAACTTGTTTGGAGGAGCAATAAGTTGGATGAGCAAAAGACAGGATGGAGTGGCACTTTCAACTACATAAGTTGAATACATGGAAACCACTCATGCAAGTAAGGAATCAATATGGTTACAAATATTGTGTTCAGATATTGAGTTGGTACAACAAGCTGTAAGGATAGAGTGTGACAGTCAGAGTGCAATTTTTCTAGCGAAGAACCCTACTTATCATTCAAAGACAAAGCACATTGATGTTCAATATCACTTTGTGAGAGACATGATTGAAGAAAATAAACTATCACTGATGAAGGTGGAAACTTTGAAGAATGTTGCAGACTCATTAACAAAATATGTGAGAACTGAGAAGTTCTCTTGGTGTAGAGGATCCATGGGCGTTGCTGCCCTAGATTGTTGACTATGTAACCCTATAACCCCTTGTATGCAAAGAAAACAACAAGTGGGAGAATGTTGGGTATGTGTTATATTATTTTCATGAGTAGTAGTGTCTGAGCATATGCACTGGGCATGCAGGGGTTTGGGGGCAGCGCCCCCAAATTTTTTTTTTTCTGCATCGAGACCGCATATTTTGGGACCGCATTATATTTAGGTGGTTTTTCGACACATGGTTTCTTTGTCGATGGTTTTCAATTTCTGGTTAAGGAATTAGGGGTTTGGACTAATCCAAGTCATTGGGTCAGGGTTTTGGATGCCACTGGCTCCTATATGTATTTTGTATTGTAAACATTGTAACATGATGAATAATATAGAATATGTTGGTTTTCCCGGTTTGGGTTTCCAGGGGAAAAATCTTTGTATACTGTTTGTATTTTCCATTGTATCTTTCCTGTTCCTTTACTGAATATCTGTTTGCAGTAGATATTGTACAAGGTTAAAATCTACATTACCCATAAGAGAATGGTCAGGTGGATGCTGTGAATAAGTCACTCAAGACCATTCTACAACGAACGATCAATTCAGCCAATTCAAATTGGAATTTAATGTTATACTCGACATTGTGGGCCTACCAAATGTCTATAAAGAGTGCCACTAGTTTCTCACCTTTTCAACTTGTTTACGGGTTGGAAGAAATATTGCCTATAGAATTCCATATACCATCTCTTAAGTTGGTAGTACAATTATTTCCAGACACTTCACCACTTGAGGAACACTTATTATATCTCGAGTAGCTCGATGACCAACGACGTGATGCAACCTTGGCTAATGAGGCTCACAAGCAGAGAGTCAAGTGTCAGTATGATTGGTCCGTTCATCCTCGTATTTTCTCTGAAGGCGACCTTGTCCTGGTCTATGACCAAGATAAGGATCCCCTGAGGGCAGGCAAGTTCAAACCCATGTGGTTCATACCATTCATAGTGAAGGAGGTATTAAAGAAGGGTTCTTATCATCTGGTTGATTTTGAAGGGAACGCTTTAGCGGAGTCTAGAAATGGGCTCTACCTCAAGAAGTATTACTCGTAGGTGGATCGCCTTGGGTGACTTCTTGTACATATGTATAGTTCTTATACAATTTTAGTTTTTGTATTTTGTTTTATGGACGTGTCATTTTTTATGTCAAATTTTTCATTGTGGCACATGTCAAGTGAATTGGACGTGTTCGTTGGATTTGCAGATGGTGCTATCCAACACACTCGAAGGCTTGCTTCTGCATCTTGGGTAATCTTCACACCTCATGGCCACTTGTTATCTTCTGGAGGTATCTGTTTAGGTGACGCCACAAACAATGTCGCCGAATACAATCCAGTAATAGAGTTTCTTTGTGACACCTTGTCACATGGTATCTCTTACCTCTAGGTCTACTTAGATGCGCAATTGGTTGTGTCCCAGTTAAATGGGGTTTACCACATTTACGATCCTACTCTACATCGATGATTCCTTAGGGTACGTCTCTTAGAACGTTGCTTTGATTACATTACGTATATCCATTTTCCTAGGAGATTGAGTCAAATGAAAGATACTCCAGCTAATCAAGTATTAGATTGGCATATTGCACACACGTAATAAAAATCACACACATACACATGTAAATACATTTTTAAATAAATGTAATCCATAAGACATAAAAATATGTAAATACGCATATATATATCGAAAGTATCAGAGTACATAGGTGGGTGAAAGTGCCTCAAAAAATAACAAGTTTGGTATATAACACGAGGCTTATGCCCTCAAAAATATACAAAAAGTTCCCTCGACACGTAAATGGTCCACCCTAAGCTAAGCATGAGGCCTCTTGGCCTTGCCATAGTGGACTACAACATTTTCCAAACACTGAAATAACTGGACCTAGGTCCGTGGCACCCCAAGAACATGAGGATTCATAGATGGCGGGAGATCCTCGATCTCGATGATAGGCACAGTACGGGTGAGTTCAGTCAGGTTCTGCTCCACTCATCTCAAAACTCTCTCAGCCTCTCTGGCTGGAGGTACCTCCGTTGCTACTGCTGGTTCGATGGCCGCTACTGCTGCTGCTGCCTCTAGTTGTGGATGGCGCCTGCTCCACACAAAATCAGCTGGATGTGCTGGCCCCACATTTGTGCATAAAAAATACATAGTTGTCAGGTGCTTTGGTACAAATAAAAAATGATATATATAAAAAAGAAATAAAAAATTAAAAACTTTTAAAAAGAAAAACGTACCTAATTCTCCTCGCTCTGCTCCGGGAGGTATGGGAATGTCAGGATCTCTGGAGAAGTTGATCCTGACATAGGGGTAGTCCTCTATAGTTGGAATATGCTGAGACCACCAGTCGAAAAAAGTATCATCGAAGGCCTCGATTGTCCTCCCTCCCCCTTCTCATGGCAACAATGTTGCCCATCTGCACACTGCTCGGAAGGAGGCCATGTGCTCCTGTATTGTCTCTCAGGGACAAAGACTGGGTACCCTCTCTGTTATAGAGAAACCCCCTTGCGGACAAGTGGATTCTCTCTTGAATACTAGACCCCTAACTCCAAGACAGAAAGTGCTTTTGTGGACACTAACATTCCTTTTTATAAATCTAAACTATCAAAGAAGAGGAAGGAATAATAGTAAATAGATTTTTACCGACGTTTTTCCTTGCTCGATCCAGGATGATATTGATCTCCAAGTTCTTCAGAAGGTCCTGTGGTACAATGAGAAACAACAAAGATACTTCCTACTCTACCATGATTAGCTTTGTAATGAATCTATGAAAGAAACAAGTTCATGAAATGTACGCAAACTTTAAAGGAAACATGCCAAGCATATATTTATATTAATGAGAACAAATTGGTGCTTACATCCATGGATGTAGTGCAACAGCTTCACCAAGCTCCCTTTGTTCAGACCCTTGCTCAAATAATCCACACACAGAATGCTGATGCTTCAATGATATCTCCCTTATGAGATCATAAGTTTGATGCTTCATAATGTCTCTATCCCCCTTTCACCATGAGAAGGCCTCCTTATATAGGATTGGAGAGGCCAAACCACTTGAGAGATATTTGGGATAAGTTGAGGATTCTTCTGCTTCAGTTGTGGATCTTCCCTAATATCATGCCTTGACATCATATTCGAATCCAACCACCTTCAGAGATTGAGGGGATCCTTCCCTGATTTGTCTCAACAAACCACAATTCACCCAGAAAGGGTAGCGGTCCCCCCAAATGGGGTACAAAGCATTGAAACACTCCCCCCAAGGAGGCCAGGGAGCGTTGTCACTCCCTGATAGTGAATAGGAGAGCGTTGCCTTCCAAAAATCATTTTTGAGTGGTTTTCTTCATGGAAAATGCTTTGTACTTTTCATCAAATGATTTTTATTCCTAAAACCAGTCTTTGAGGGTGTCATAAGTGTCCCTATGATGTCGTTAGAGGCACGACATAGGCAAGATGGTAGTATGATGTTTGCAACACTTGCGACACTTGTGGTCATGATGTGACACTTGCAAAAAATATGCGATGCTTACAACACTTGTAATGTCGACACTTGCGACCCTATTGAAGTGAGTAATTTTGATGTGTAACAGATTTCCCCTCCAAAGTGCGAAGTTAGAATATGAGAACTGATGACTTAATTACTTTGTAGACTTTTTTCAAGAAAGGGTACAAACTTAGAGAACCTGATAGAAGCTGCACACAACCATCCAACAAATATTATGACATGTTTCAAACCCAAGGCAGGCATACCTATGCTTGAGTGATAAAGACTTGCAAGATATGGCCACCATACTACGGATCCATAATTATATTGACAAAATGGTATAGCCACTGATGATACAATGTGGATCTATACTCCTATGAATTGAACTGATTGTATCCATGAAGAATACACAGTGGATGTACGAGATGACAAGACATAGCCACGATCAATACAAAGTGGATCTGTGTAACAGTATATGTGTCAACGTTCAAAAGAAACTCCGTTGCAAACTGGGAAAAGTACATATAAGAGTGATGAATCAACCTAGGGTCTTCTTACCGATCCCGATGTAGTATGAATCTAACCATGTGAATAGATGTCCTAATTTCGAACATGGAAGAAACCACTAGATTACCGATCAATGAGGTAAACTGTTAACAAGCACAAGGGAAATCACCATTGATGTCAATGATTCCCAAGGTACTCTAGTACATTCCAACAAATGTGAATGGGTGAGCTGAATTTGAACATCCATGGAATCATCCGATCATAGGTCAATGATGTAAACCCACTTTCGGACGTGAGGAGGCCTTCCATTGAGGCATGCATGTCCCAAGGTACTAACTGATTTCTAAGTCTAGTTCCCAGATAATGTGTTAAAGTCAACAGGAATAGACTCATCGAGGGAGGGCCTTGATGTATCCCCCATCAACGACATGAAACTGAAACAGAGATGTAATTGGTGGATCAAATGAACATGGACTGACATGGGTATTGAAACAGGAATTTGTGATGGTTTACTCTTGAGGCAGATACTTCCCTTGAACACTGGGGCAGAACTATAGAAACATGACATGGACCAAAACTTTTGATGATGTAGTGGACACTATGAATTTCGTCGAGTGACCCAAAGGAGTAAATAACTCAGAGGATTGGTTCAGTGAAGAGGTTCAACGAATTAAAATGTGTGCAAAGAAAAAGTGACGTGTTCAAGGGTGACCATAAGGGTTACTAGTAATGGTTTAGAAAACTGCTTGGCTTGCTTCCTTCAATTTTTCCCCCATCCAGATAGACAAGTACCTCTTTTTGATTTAACGAGCTCGAGGAGGATAACACATGATCGATATAACTCACCTTCGATAAGTCCCTCTTCCTTTGTTTAACGAACTGGAAGAAGTAAGGGTTTGGTCCCATATGGGCCCTTCAATGTATGATTGTTTAACGAGTCTAGAGAAGGTAAACTCGGTGGTTTTTCATATTTAGAGAGTCTGAAAATGACTTAAAGACGACTCCAGTGTTGTCATTTTTCATAATGTTAGTCTCGCGAGGCCGAAAAAGGGATAAATTATCACTCAAAAAACACCCTTTCAAACCTTTTAACAAGTGGGAAGGGAAGAAAGATCACTCAAAAATATTTTCATGTTTAGAGAGTCTG
This sequence comes from Picea engelmannii, assembly GCA_009831015.1. NCBI lineage: Eukaryota > Viridiplantae > Streptophyta > Pinopsida > Pinales > Pinaceae > Picea > Picea engelmannii. The sequence goes on along the minus strand of ML844675.1, from coordinate 26,439 downwards.
AAAAGACCTTAAAGGAGACTCCAGGGGGTTCCTTTTTCTTGTAACCACGCGAGCCTAAAAAATAGATAAACGGTTGCTCAGTTACATTCTCATGTTTTTAGGAGCGCGAGAAAGAACAAAGACTAAGATCGGTACTCTGCCCTTAGCTTGAAAGCTAGTGGCTTAACTCCAGAATGATCATCAAAGGATGGAGACATGCCCCTCCCAAGATTCAATTCATTCACCAACATTGAGGTGGTCACCAATTTCTCTATGAGATGGAGAAAAAGGATACAGGTGGATGAAATGAAGGTTAAAAAATGAGACCTAACAAAAGACTCGACTCAACATCTATGAGATCTTAGCGAAAGACTCGACCTGACAAGAGAGGTGACTGTTTCATTTTTTAACGAGCTTGACACAGGAAAAGAACTATGCTCAAGGCTCTGGGTTGAATTCCTAGATTGTTGTTTCATTTTTTAACGATCTTTCCATAGAGAGGAAAACTATGCTCGTAGCTTCTGTTTCATTTTTTAACGAGCTTTCCACAGAGAGGAAAACTATGCTCGTAGCTTCTGTTTCATTTTTTAATGAGCTTACCACAGAGAGGAAAAATATGCTCATGGCTTCTATTTCATTTTTTAACGCGCTTGCCACAGAGAGGAAAACTATGCTCGTTACTATTTGATCATAACTTACAAGAGTATAATGCTTTGGAAGGAACACATGTCAAGGGATTAACGTCAACCATGGCTTCCAGGAGAGTTTCTCTTGATAGAAGAAAATAACACTGGAAGGGATACATGTCGACGACCTCGATAAGGGTAGAGAGATTAGGCTCCAATAGCCCTACCAAAGAGATTACCATGTCAACTACCAGATCTAAGTCATCGGAAGTCGAAGTCATGGGAGATGGTGAAAAATCGACAACATCGGGAGGGAAGATAAAGTGTATATCTTCCTGGATTTCTTCAAGTGGGGGAAGAAAAGATGATCGATGATGGTTATCATCCCAAGGTAGTTTGTCGACGCTAAGCATTTCTAGAATAGATTCATCAGAAGGAAAAAATGGGGAAATGTAGTCGAATGTAGAGGACAAGGAATTTAACCATGATGGCATCAAGTAACTATCGGGTGCCAATAGATGTTGGTCCTCTGAAGAGGGAGAAGCATATGATGTTTCGGTTGTATTAAGTGGCATGGTGTCACCTAGTGCATCGAATTCCAAAGGACTAGGTACAATCCAAGGGTTAGATGATTCCAAAGATTGATAAGCCGTGGTCGAAATCATATCGATGGTGGCAATATGATGTGTAGTCAGTGGAAGTGGTGTAGGGAAGGTACCCATAAGGCTAGAATATTTCATCAAGCCAACACCAACTCTTTCATATGTGATTTTGTGGTCTCCCAAGAAAGGAATGATGTTGGTAGCGGGAGCGCGGGCATCGGGTGTACAAAAATCTAACTGATCAACAGTGACAATTTTACCTTGATGAGGAAATTGTACACATCAAAACACCGACAAAGAAATGACAGTCATAGCATAAAACCAACTTATTCTGAGTAACAAGTTGTAATTGAGGGAAGCATCAACCACCTCGACATCAACAGTAACAGTTTTGCCACCCAAATGAACAGCTAAGGACTGTAAAAGTTCGTGAGGATGAAAACCTCGCCCATCGAATGCGCATAGCATCATAGGGTATTTTTAAAGTGAGAGTGATTTTAATCTTTTCCAATAGGCTAAAGACATGACACAAGTAGAGGCTCAGTCATCCAAGATAGTTCGGTGAATTTGTTGATTGTGAACAACAACATCGATTTGAAAAGCTAGTTGGTGAGAGAGTCGAGACTTATAATTATCCAGGTTAGACATGATATTGTTGGACGACCCAGGATCATAAGTGCCAATAGAAGCCAAGAGAGTTCTACGTTGATTTGGGCAGTGTTGTAGAACTTCTAACGCAGACATAGCACACGAC
>ML844675.1:0-20845 GCA_009831015.1 Picea engelmannii | reverse complement strand
CCACAATTCCAACACTCTATCTTTCCAAGTCTGGATTTGGATCTGCCCTTCCTAGAATTCCTGCGGTTCCCTGAGCCCTTTCCTCTATCCTTTTGTCTTCCCCTGTTCTCCATGTTCAACGCATTACCTGATGTCTCACCTGTTCTTTTCCGTCGCATTTCTTCACTAAGGATAACACCAACAACATCATCAAATTTTAAAGTATTTGAAATAGAGACAGAGTTACTTACAGCCATGACCAAGCTATTCCATCTTTCTAGCAATGAGCACAAGATTAGAAGGGCTCTGACCTCATCATCAAAGTCCACTTTTACAGAACTTAGTTGATTAGTAACCATATTAAATTCATTTAAATGATCTGCAACAGACCCTCCTTCTGACATCTTCATATTAAATAATCTCTTCATTAGAAATACCTTATTGGATGCTGAGGGTTTTTCATACAATTTGGCCAATGCATCCATCAAACCCTTCGTTGTCTTTTCTTTGGAAATATTGAAAGCCACCGACGCTGCCAGGCTCAGCCATATCGTTCCTAGATCCTTTTTGTCAAGAATCTCCCATTCTTCATCCTTCATGGCCGTCGACTTCTTTGCTACTCTGCCCAATGGTAGGAATAGATCCTTCTGATATAAATAATATTCCATCTGCATCTTCCATAACTGGTAGTTTTGGCCGTTAAATTTCTCGACCCTAAACTTTCCATCTTCTAACATTGCTCCTAGTCGAACCAGTAACCCTCTATTCTTGCGAGTTACCTTTCGCTTTGATACTAGTTGCTAGAAAAACAAGACCGTGGAGCAATAAAATAAAACAAATGCGGAAACAAAACACAAAATATACACTATACAATAGAGATACAGACTTACGTGGTTCACCCAGTGTGGGCTACGTCCACCAGAGAAATTGACAGGTCCTTCCTTTATTATTATCAAGCATATAAAGGGATACAACCTACAACAAACCCACTGTAACTTCCTCTTCTTTCTCTCACAGTCTCCTATCTCAGAATACAATATTCACAATCAACCATAGCCACAATACATTTCCCTCATAAAAGAGGGTTGCCTTCTAGGGTAAAAAACCCTAACATAATCTCTATCGTTAGATTTGCGACCTTATAATGAACGGTCCAGATTTACAATGAAATTACAATATACATTTACAAGGCAATTTTTCTTTCGGGGGCTTCACCCCTGAATCCCCGCTGGGGGCCTACTTGCCCCCAAACCCCCCAACCGGGGGCATAGCCCCCCCCGGACCCCACAGAGGGGGTACCCCCCCTCTGCACTCCTCTGCATGGAAGAGTGTACATACTTTTGGGGTGTAAATACTTCATGGGGTATAAACACGGTTGAAAGAAAGGACCTCTGAATCAGGAAGATAATCAGGCTCCACAACCAACAAGTACCGAAGCAGATCGATTTGTAGTTCTAGTCGACTGGGAAGCATATTGGGTGTTGACGGAGTAGATAACTCCATCCGCATGTGATGTGGATGAAGGTTTTGATGGATCGTTAGTGGCACAGGTAGCATTTGGGATCAAATCATACAAAGTACCAGATTGGGAATAAACAAAATCTAAGTACTGAGCCCGAGCAATCGCTTATTCCTGGCAATGGCTTCTTCCTTGGAGACATCACGAGCAATCGTGGGTAAAAGTGATTTAGTAAACCATTCTGCCAATAAGTGGTCAGGAATGCTTACTTTGATCAACCTTCATCGTCATCTCCACTCATGAATGTGATCAGAGATATGCACGGAGTCAGTCTGACGAAGGGAAGTCAAGATTTCGGTACCCGTCTCGTATCAAATGGGTAGTTGAAAGTGCATGAGAAAAGACATGGCAAGGGAGTTGAAATCTTGGAAAGAACCACGTGGTATTTATATGTACCACTTGGAAGCTGAGCCTGTGAGCATCCGCTGGAAAAGACACAAATGGATAGAATCATCCATTAAGTCGTTTGATGAACACCACAAATGGAAGGTCATCACATGATTATTTAGATCTTCTCTAGGTTTTAAATCAAATTTTGGGATATCAAAAGGTAGTTTAGTAGGAATCACTAGCCAAAAAGGATAGTGTTGTATAGGATCATTGATCAACCGAGACAAGTCTGGGAGATCCAAATTTGCAAGAAACGGTAGTTGTCGGTTAACGTGAGGGTGATATTGGTGTGGCATAGGGACACCAGTAGGACCGTAAACTGGGTTAGGTTAATAAGTGTAGCCAGTAGGTCCTCCTACATACAGTTGTTGCTGACCAAGATAAGCAAGATTCGATGATGGCTGAGAAAAAATTTCATAGGGAGGATAACCCGGTGGGTTGTGAGAATTATAAGCTGGGTGATTTGATTGCACATAAGGAGGATAAACATTTTTCCCTTGAGGAGGGTAAGAAGTCAATCCCATAGGCAGATACACATTAGGCTCGTGGGGAGGATAAACATTAGACCCTTGGAGAGGATAAGGTTGTTGTCCTTGAGGACTCTAGGTGGTGTTTGGGATGCCCGTATAAGGTTGTCCATAAGATGGTCCGAAAGGAACAAGATTTGATAGTCCTCCTTATGGGTTATGATATGAGTGCCCGCCAATGTGGGGTTGGGTAGACGTGCCTCTCGAAGATACTTCCTAGGATTGTGAAGGGTTTCCAACAAGCAAAGGTTTCTCCCCTGCCAGCGGTGGATTAACGACTGGGGTATGACTGGAAAAATGAGGTTTCCCTCCGAGAGAAACATGAAAAGGGGGTTTTCCCCCAGGAGGGGTAGGCCCGCCATAGGATGGTGGTCTTCCAGGAGGGACAGGTCCACTAGATGGTGGTTTCCATCCAGTTGGTTGTATTTGGCTGGAAAGGGTCTGCATTCTCTGGTGCAAAGATGTCCCAACAAGATCATGTAGAACATGTGGAGTTGTAGAGTGAAAGTTTGTAAAAATGGGGGTAGGGATCGAAGTGCCTTGGGAATGAGTAGAGGCGATGACTCTAGCATTAGGATGGACTTGTGATGATGTAACGGTAGGGTTAATGACCTGATCAATGGGCTGATCAATAGTTTTACCGGATGGTCCCGTTTCAACAACAGGAGGGTCATGAGGATTTAAGGATTGTCGAATGGATTCAAAATGCTCATAGAGATCACATCCTGATGAAGTCCTCCATATAGAACAAGCATGTGTGGTATTTGTATCTACTGCAGTGGTAGGATGAATAGGAGTCCTATACTCATCACCAAAGATTGGTTATGTGGATCCCATATATGTTTCGGTAAATGCTCTCTTAGGTAATTGTGGGACCTCTTCGTCTATGACGTTCCCAAGGGAGTCTAAACGAAGAAAAAGTGGTTTGAGAGGGGTTTCCGACACAAATGTAGTGTGAGGAGTGGGATTCTCAACCGTAACCAATGTTCCTTCTGGATTGTCTAATGGAGGAGCAACAACACTCCCAACGTCAAATCGATTTTCTACCTCTCCACGGTAGTTGTCTTCTGGAGAGTTAGGAGGTAAGGGCTAGTAACCTTCCGGAGGAAGCCCTTGCACCCTAAGTGATCGACAAAGGAATTTATCTTCTACAGGCTCAATTTTGGAGAATAACAACACACACTAAAAATCTAGGGCCAACTAACGAAAATAAACAACACACGCTAATAAAATCTAGGAATCAAAACCAAGCAAACAAAACCTTCTCTCGGTGACCATACTAGTTGGTGATGAAATCCAACGTCGTGTGATCAAGTCAAGAAGGGGATAGGATATGGTGGAAAAATTATGATGGAGACCTACTTAATGGATTTGCGCCTTGGTGCAAGCTTCCACACAGTAATTTTGGATTTACCCTCCAAGGAGCTCGAGTGAGTTTGACCACCGTCTGTTCCAGGTACAACGAAGATTTCGTTTCACCGTCACCTTGTGTAAGTACCTAAATATTATGGATACTAAGGACACCAACTCGTAGTCAACCCTTGGGCATGTATAGTCAACAGTCTAGTCCGAATGTATGGGTAGGATAACAAGTCCGAAATCAACTCGAGAGGATCCCACACATAATCATGGGTATACCCTCAAGTGACCCGCAATATACAATTTGACTACTATGAACAGTCAAACGACAGAGGGATAATCTTCGTAGCTCTACCAAACGTGACCTCGTGCGTAACCCTTGTGTGAGAGGGGGATCCTAGAAATCCTATACAACAATTGGATTTTCTCTCCCTATCACAAGATGCTAATGTTGTTTTGAAAAACTTTGGAGAGTTGTACTCATATCCTAATCCAAAGTACTAGTCCTAGTCTAATGTTGGTGGAAGATTCTAAAAACAAAAATGTTCTAGATAAATTTTAATTAGCGATAATTTTACAGCTGTTCTTTACTCAAGGGTGTATGAAAGTGAAACTGATGGTATTATGACTCAATTCCCCAAAAATGCACAAGAAAATTATAACCAGTCTTGTCTTTTGATGAATGCCTATTTAAGGGAAAGAGAGAAAGTTATTTTCACTATCAAACACTACGATGCAACATCCTCATACAATTGTTTCTCAATCAAATCTAATGTAATGCTAAAAAATCTCAGAAATGCCTTCTAATATCCAAACTAATCACTAAAATATGTCTGTTTGCTTATATGTGAATGATAATTAGATGTAAAACTTCTAATGTGAATCAGACTTCAGGATTAAAAAATCAGAAGCAAACTTCACACAAACAAAAACACACTCTCGTCGTGATTAAACAAGAAATACAAAGATAACTAAATTTGCAAACAATAACCAAAAATCTCAAACAAAAGAGAAATGTTGGAAAAATGGCCTCAAAGATCAAATGGAATGGTTCACAGACCTTTGGATTTCCTCACAAAAGCTTCCACTCAATCAGATAAATGAGAGGAAAACAATAAGTTGACTCTAAATCGTTAAAGACAAAGAGTGACTTCAAAATAAGGAAATAAAATGTCAAAATTAAAAACAAAAGGTGATCAATTCTTAGAAAACAAAGTGTTGAAGGCCAAGATAAATATGTAATGAGACTATGAGACTCTAAGCAAGTTCCAAAAGCAAGGAATGAACCTCATAGAATGAAACCCTAGAAGATTTTTCACAAAAAAGGGGCAATGCTTTGGTGTAAGGGGCACCAGAGCGTTACAACACTCTGTGTAATACCAACAGGGAGTGCCAACTCCCTGGTAATAAGTAAAGGGGAGCGCTAGCCTCTAAAAATTCTGAAAAATATGCCCAGAAACTAAAAAAATCAAGCAAACTCAATCAATCAAATTGAATATGATGAAATCAAGAGCCAGTCAATCAAATCTAAGAACCAAAGAGACAGTATGGAGAAGGTTAAATAATGAGCAAAAGCCAAGACAATACCTAGGAAAGGAAACAAAAATCAGAGCTCCTCCCCAGTGGAGTCGCCAATTTCTGTTACAGAGAAATCCCTCTGTGGACAAGTGGATTCTCTCTTGGATACTAGACCCCTAGCTCCAAGACAAAAAGTGCTATTGTGGACACTGACATTCCTTTTTATAAAGCTAAACTATCAAAGAAGAGGAAGGAAAAATAGTAAATACCTTTTTACCAACATTTTTCCTTTCTCGATCTAGGCTGATATTTATCCCCGAGTTATTCCAAAGGTCTTGTGGTACAATGAAAAACAACAATGATACTTCCTACTCTACCATGACTAGCTTCATAATGAATCTATGAAAGAAACAATTTCATGAAATGTACACAAAATTTAAAGGAAATAGGCCAAGCATAGATTTATATTAATGAGAACAAAGTGGTGCTTACAACCATGGATGTAGTGCAACAACTTCACCAAGCTCCCTTTGTCCAGACCCTTGCTCAAATAATCCACACACAGAATGTTGATTCTTCAATGATATCTCCCTTATGAGATAATAATTTTTATGCTTCACAATGTCTCTATCCCCCTTTCACCATGAGAAGGCCTCCTTATATAGGCTTGTAGAGGCCAAACCACTTGAGAGATATTTGGGATAAGTTGAGTATTCTTCTCCTTTAGTTGTGGATCTTCCCTAAGATCATGCCTTGAACTTAGATTCAAATCCAACCACCTTTAGAGATTGAGGGGATCTTTCCTTGATTTGTCTCAACAAACCACAATTTGCCCAGAAAGGGTAGCGTTCCCCCAAAATGGGGTACAGAGCATTGTAACACCCCCCCCCCAAGGAGGTCAGGGAGCACTGACACTCCCTGATAGTGTATAGGGGGAGAGTTTCCTTCCAAAAATAATTTTTGAGTGGTTTTCTTCATGGAAAATGCTTTGTACTTTTCATCAAATGATTTCTCTTCCTAAAACCAATATTTGAGGGTGTCTTAAGTGTCCCTGTGATGTCATTAGAGGAACAACATAGGCAAGATGGTAGTATGATTTTTGTGACACTTGTGGTCTAGATGCGACACTTGCAGTCAAGATGCGACACTTACAACACTTGTAATGATGACACTTGCGACACTATTGAAGTGAGTAATTTTGATGTGTAACACTCTCAAAGAAGAAAGAGAAAAGAACAGTCCTAAACCCAAAATTCTTGTTGTTCTGCCGACGACACTCTATGAGTTGTCTCTTCATGCACTCTAGCATGGTTGTACTCCAATTAAACACTCGTGCATTTAATCACTGTACTGCGCAATGCATATGCATCCGAGAAGCTTGATGTAAAGTTGCAGATCCATTGATCCGCCCAATAAGTAAAACTATCAATTTTAGTGATAGGTTGGTGATTTTGTGGATTGGTACCTGGGAGCCCACTTTATCTATTCTAGCCTCGCAATTTTTCCCAATCAATTCGACAATGTTGTGTGGCCCAGGAGGAAAAGAACAAAGGTTGACTGTTTCACCTCTCCTTGAGAGGCTAGTCAGAAAGTAAATATCCTCAGTCATTCGAGTCAACGACTTCCCCTCGAGCATAAAAGCCTCTGCATTTGGGTGCTAGTAATCCACTAAGGAATTCAATATCCTGGGTTTTACTCGCATGAGTGGTGTTGGAATAGGGGCAGACCCAAGGTTCAACACTACAACAACGCACCAACAAAAACCTAGCTACCGGCCCTTTCAACAACACCTATGAAGCAGATGAAGTCTCACCCGAGGTAGAGGCAGGGGTAGTTGAAAGACTCAGGTGTATGCAAACTTAGCTAGGACACAGATCTGTGATTATAACACTTAGAAATCACCTAGCATAGATTATTCATCAATATTCAACCCTCATGATACTTCGTAGATAGCACAGAGCATCGCAGTATGTACTTAGATCTAAGATAATTCAACACTTAGCCACAACAAGATAGATTAGATTCGGCAGATCAAGCACTAAGCATCTTACATACCAAATCTAACATTCATTCATATCTAAGAAGCACAAAGCATAAATAGATCTATCTAAAAACATCAAAGCACTTAGCAATGGAAGAGACAAACACATCAGGTCGAGGCACATAACACAACACACACATTTACCGTGGTTCACCCCCACCACGGGGCTACGTCCACAAAGTATTCTTCTTTATTAGCTTTAGTTAATCAGGTTACAAAACAAATCCATCCAAATCCCTCTTCGAATAGGACAGAAGATATGCACAACTCGCTATATCCTTCTTCCTTGCACTACAACACAAAATCTTCTACAGTCTCTCACAGGGACTTGCACTCGGATCTGCAAGTCTTACACAAAATGCACAAACCCTTGATCACACAGATTCGACCCTTGGCACTTAGCCTACATCACATAGATATGTCATCCACTACTTCTCTATATGGCCTAGACATCTATATATACATACAAAAGTGGGCCTAAGAATAGGTAAACCCACAGGCCGACATCCCTTTCCCATTACATTATCCCCAAAACCCTAAAAGGACCCAAAAAGGGGTCTATATTCCACGATTTCCACTTCGCATTGCGCTCCATCTTTGACAAGCTGTCGAAGTCCCAAAAATGGTCAAATATGACCAAGTGTTCCTCAAAACTTGGTCAGGGCCAACAAGCCCCCAACACTCACCTGTGACTCGTCCCGAGTCACTTAGGTCTGGGTAAGTTTGCCACAAAGGTCTCGAGCTGCTTCAATTTGTCCCTGTGCTATTGCTTCTTGCTCAGCGAATTCTAGAAAAATCACTTCATTGATAGCTCCTTCCAATTGTTGCTCGACTGTAACAACTACTTGTTCTAGTAGTGTTCCTTGGCCTTCAATTTATTCAAACAGTAGGTAGGCCACCTCCTAGCTCGACTGGAGTTTCTGGGTGACTTCCATCACTCTTTTCTGCGTGATAAGAAAGAGTTGTTGGGTAATGCACTATTTCTGGGATCTCTTCTTCCTCTTGATGGGTGACATGAGCTTGAGTTGTGCCTGTACTGTATCTGTGTGCTGCTTTGCTTCCTAGTGTTGGGACTCTAGCTTCTTCAACTATGGGTCTTCATATAGTTGTTCATATATCTGCGTGCTTTTTCTACTTAGTTTCTTACATTCTGCAACAAGTGTTTTAATCCTCTCGACTGTGCTCTGAGCATTCAATTCTCGTTGGTCGCACACTTCTTGTGGAGTCTATGGTATGGTCTGAAGCTCTAATTCCATGACCCTTTGTTGAAGTTGTTGAATAACTTCAGTCAGCTTCGTCACTTGGCTCTCTATGGGCTCTTCGACCTTCTTCTCTAAGCTGGTCACAGAGTGAAATGTTTTGTCGACTACTTCTTCAATTCCTATCTACTTTGCGAGTAGCTTCTCTTTCTCGTTTTGGATCTTCGCTCTATCTTCTTCAATTTTTTCTTGGAAAGCATTCTTCTCTTGTTGCGCGGCTTGGCATTGTTCAATAATTTCTTCCTGTGATTTCTTTAGGGCCTGGGTGGCATGTGCTTTTTCTTCTTGAGCATGTCAAAGGTGTACTTCGAGTGCATCAGCAATCCTGCAGAGCTGAACTCATTGCGGTGCAATAGAGATTGCTCGGCTAGACTGGAGTGCTTGTACTCCTTGGAGCGCAATATCAATTTGGATATACATTTGTTCCTACTTCGCCTCATGCTTCTCTATGATTTCCTTTGAAGAATCATTGACTGCTGCAACAATGAAGTCAAAGCCATCCAATGTGAGGGAAGTTCACATCTTGGTTACAAGGGTTCTTGTTTTCTTTCTGGAGGAAGATTTCAGAGGTGAGACCTTCCTTTTCTTTGATGAGTCTTCTTCATCCCTAGGTGCTGGTACTTTGACTTTTTGAGTTTTTGTACCTTTTTCATCATCACCTTCTTCATCTGGTGTAATGGAAGTCTTCCTTACAATTAGGCTGTCAACATCTTGGACTTCTTCAGTATTCTTCGTCGTCTTTTTTTTATTTGTCTTACTGGGCCCAGGTGTATCCTGCACAGTTCTGGGGTTGTTGATGTCGGACATTTCTGCGGGGTCTATGGAAATAAGGAGGTTCACCGAACATTCCTCGGTGATCTCTTCTAGGTCTTCATCTATCAACTTATAATAGGACTGAAGATATTCCTGGTGCTCATCAACGCATGGGGTTAGGTATATAAAGTGGCAGTCTGCACTGAAATTTATCATAGGTCATAATCTTTGTAATTTTTTTGGGGTTATGCGAGGTTCACTCCTTATGGATGCTTTCAATTGGTTATAGTACACATGAAAAATGACATTCGATTTCCATTTCTTTCTCATGTCGTTCGAGTACCATAATGTATTGGACTTCGTGGCTAGTGGCTCGAAGGGATCAATATCTGGGAAGGTTGTGCCTTCTGACAAATCCCATGCAAAAAAAGCGATCAGTATCAAGAGCCAGCTAAAATGGAATTCATGCCCCTGATCTTGGGCTTCTCTGCAGTCAATATCCAGTTGATTCACCAGGTACTTCACCCAATTAATCTGTAGTCCCACTGCGCACTTTCCTGCAAGGTCAACTACAAAGCCAAATACTTTTGTTGGTTGATTCTTGCGTACCAACTTCCCTGCGATCAGTTGGCATGTGAGGCACACTATGCCACTTTCAATAGAATCTACCTTGTATCCTCTCATGCCTTTCTCAACATCACCATAGGATTCTTTGATCTTCTGTGCAAGAGCGTGGTCTGTGGTCTTTCCAGGATAATACTCATGGGGATCAGGGCCCTGCATTCTAAGCCCGGTGATCCTATTGATCAATGATGGATAAAGAGTTATGCGACAGTCTAACCATAGGTATCCTCCATGGTAAATTGCTAGCAACAATTTTACACAAACATTCACCTCCTGGTGTCTGCCGAAGTGTGGTATTTTCATAACATTGAGCAAAGTATATTGTGCGAGGTTCATCGTTCATTGCTGAAGGATGAGCTTTGAATTCTTTCCCTTAGTTCTCGTCAAGTACTTATATGGGGAAAGCATGCTGTAAGCTTTATGGCCCCCCAGGTTGAATTCGCAAAACTTCAATGATGTAACCTTGCTTTGATCTGCACGGTAGCTGCGTACTCCTTTCGGTAGATATGCAGTGACTAGTGTGTATTCAAAGTATCTATGGACATTGTCCCTATTAATCTCACCACTCATAGGGGGTATGTAAGCTGTTAGTATGGATGGCACTAACTTCACATTGGTTATGTCTTCCTTATGCTTAGTTCTTCTCTCTGCACCGGCTCGAGATGTTCCTACTTGAGAAATCGAAGGGGAGGCTTGCACTCCTCCCTTTGTTGATGCTTGGACTCTAGTGGACATTCTTCTTTCTGACATGACTCTCTTAGTCATTAAATCGAGAAGGACCTCTGTGATGGATTCCTCGATTCAGTGAGCTCGTCGGACATACTCACTCGGGAAAGATAATCGGGGTCACGATGATCTCAAAATACTGCACTAGGATGAAAAATTTGCTTGCAATGATCACTGTAGACAATCACTAGTTATGTGGGCTTCGACTTTTCAGTTGGAAAAAGTGTTCTTCAGGCATGGCGCGATGAGCTAAATAGGAAATTCATCAACGGTCTACCTGCAACGGGTATGAATCTTCCATGAACGTTGATCCATCCATTATGGCGTGGTCCAATGGTCTAGTAGTGATCCTTTAATTATTTTATGTCCATTTGGGGTAGAAATCAAACGCGTATATCGGTCCAACGACCATATGGCTTCACCACAACGAAGTGTCATATGTCGTTGTTCTGATATCCCAATAAAGCTCAATTCCTTTGATTTTTCCTTCTATGAAGTTTCCTCTAGAATATTGTGTAACTTTTCATTCTTGGCTCTCTTCTTACTTAGCTTCCTATCCTTCTTCTGAGTGAGCTTCGTCTCGGTCATCCTTTTTCCATTCTGATTCTTATCTTCTCTCAACATAGTCACTTCGCGATGCTGAGATTATTTCTTCAGATCCAAGGGTAATACTTCTTCATAATATGGATTAGGTATTTCATTCTTTTGTGGTTCCTATAATTCTCTTATAGCTTCTACATCCAAGTCCCTAGTGTTCAATAGCTTAGATCTGTTCTCTTGTTCTTCCATCAAGTAGGCGATCTTTCTAGTCATAAATTCCATGAGTTCTTGCTTCTTTTGTTCTAGGGTTTCCTTTTCTTCTTTTCTCCGGATTTGGTCTTTTTCAATCTAGATCTTGCCTAACAAATATGGAAATGGGGCATAGTCCTCAATAAATTTAATAAATTTGAATTCTTCCTCTGTCGAAGCTCCATGGGTACTCATAGCTATCCGGGTAATCCTGCCACATAGGGTTACCATTTTTCCTTTAAACAACCCTATTTTTCCTAGTGAAGAAACTATAGCATGCCTTCCTAGGGTTTCCCAAACGTTCATCTGTGTTCCCTCATCCAGAGCATAGTCAATGTCGAAGTCTCTTATTCTTACTTCGATTTTCTCCTTTTCTTTGAATATCTCTGACAAACTGGCATCTTTATGTTCATCCAGGGTTTCTTTCATTTTCAGTAACATAATCTCTGATTCTTTCTGGGGTTCTTCTATAATCTTAGTCTCTTGATCTCCTTCAGGGTTTGCTTTCTCCATATTCAACTTTTCAAGTCTAGTAATCATTCTAGGGCAATCCAGTACTTCATGATCCATAGCCTTACAACAGAGGCAACTAGGGTTTCTCCTAGGTCATTCCTTAGCAAGATGTCCTGGTCTTCTGCAACTGTAAAAAAGAGTTAATCCTCTCTTTCTCTTCCATGATCCCCAAATTTTCTTGTACTACTTTCTAGGGTCATAATGGCTAGCCTGCAAAAATTTCTTTCTAGGATCCTGCATCCATTGGTTAGTCCAAAAATTCTTTCTATGCATAGGTATAACATATCTTTCATTATTCTTATCAGATCTATTCATATCAAATGTTCTTTCATATAATAATGCCCTAGTTTTCAAGCTAGGACAAAATCTATCAAGCATACCTAAATCCATACTTTAGAAACAAAAAAATTCACTTATTTTACTTCTACAGGGCACAAAGCTTCCAGATCTAAGAACTTTTAACTATTCTTACCTTTATCAGAGCACATAGCTTACAGATCTTACTTCTTTTCTTCAGTATCAACCTATTTTCTTGCAGATCTTACTTCTTTCCTTCAAATCTGTCCTTCCTTCTTCAACACTGAGCTTTTTAGATCAAGTGGATCATTTCACACTAGGGCATAGATCCATGTACAAAGATTTCAAAATTTTAGGATGAATCTTTGCACAAAGGTTCTTCTGCTAAGTTCCCAGCAATCACAGTTTCAAGTCCCAGCAACAGAACCATTTGTTGGCACAGGGGAAGACCTAGGGTTCAACGCTACAACAATGCACCAACAAAACCCTAGCTATTGATCCTTTTGGCAACACCTGTGAAGAAGATGAACTCTCACCTGAGGTAGAGGCAAGGGTGGTTGCAAGACTCATGTGTCTGCAACCTTAGCTGGGACATAGATATGTGATTATATCACTTAGCAATCACCTATCATAGATTATTCATCAATATTCAACCCTCATGATACTTCACAGATAGCATAGAGCATCGCAGTATGTACTTAGATCTAATATAATTCAACACTTAGCCAAAACAAGATAGATTAGATTCGACAGATCAAACACTAAGCATATTACATACCAGATCTAACATTCATTCATATCTCAGAAGCACAAAGCATAAATATATCTATATAAACACATCAAAGCACTTAGCAACAAAAGAGACAAACACACTAGGTCGAGGCACAGAGCAAAACACACACATTTACCGTGGTTCACCCCCACCCTGGGGCTACGTCCACACAATCTTCTTCTTTATTAGCTCTAGTTAATCAGGTTACAACACAAAGCCATCGAAATCCCTCTTCACATAAGACAGAAGATCTGTGCAACTCGCTAGATCCTTCTTCCTTGCACTACAACACAAAGCCTTCTACAGTCTCTCACAGGGACTTGCACTCGGCTCTACAAGTCTTACACAAAATGCACAAAGCCTTGATCACATAGATTCAACCCTTGGCACTTAGCCTACATCACATAGATATATCATCCACTACTTCTCTATATGGCATAGACATCTATATATACATACAAAAGTGGGCCTAAGCGTGGGTAAACCCATGGGTCGACATCCCTTTCCCATTACATTATCCCCAAAACCCAAAAAGGACCCAAAAAGGGGTCTAGCTTCCATGATTTCCACTTCGCGTTGCGCTCCATATTTGACAAGCTGTCGAAGTCCCAAAAACAGTCAAATATGACCAAGTGTTCCTCAAAACTTGGTCAGGGCCAACAAGTGGACACCGAAATAATTTCCACAACCCACATTGTTTTAATGCGGCGACAACAACAAGGTATTCCTCGACCATTGTGTCAATGTCCTCATGCTCTCTCTCTTTCCAATGGACATACATTCTACAAAATGACAAGTTCAAAGGAGAGGCAAATGATGCATTTTTAATTTTTTTCATATGTTTGAGGATGCACGCGGGTTGTATTGGGGACAATCACGTATGTACATGGGCAGACTATTCTCTGCCTACGTGCATACAAGAGTTGTGCTTGGAAAACCCGGGTACATGCAGGGCCGACCTTTTTAAGGGTGTGCGCCCCTCCAAAAAACAAAAAGAAATGCAAAAAGGAAGATTGGAAATGCACGAGGGACTAGTTTGTACTTGGTCCAAGAGGAAGTTTGTTTCATCCACTGAACCTCCCAGAATCAACTTCTTTCACAAAGGGGTGTTTTTGGCTTTTTGTTCAATTCTTAATTTGCAATGGTGATAATGAGCTGCTAGCTTCTATTTGTAGACTTTTTTGGCCCTTTTTGTCATTTTTTGACCCCTGTTATCATTTTTCCTGGCTTGAAAATCATGTAACGTGGTTCTTGAGTTTCTCATTGGATGTTACGATACACTTTACTTTTGAATCGGTGAATGTTTTGGGAGTTGGGGCACTTTTAAGGTCCTTTGGTGAAAAGTCTTTTTTCCAACTTTGTGCATTTAAGTTAGGATTCCGCCTCCACTCGTTACACCTCGTTGTCTTTTTCTCTTTACCATAGGATCGACCCCACCGAATTCTAACACGGAACCATCATTACTGCTCTAGAAGTGTCGTAATTTAGTGGTATATCCTACCCTCACATGGATGCCTTAAGTAGATCCTGGTTACATTTTGGTGTCCATGTCATTGCTCTTTTAAGCCCTTTTCAGACCCTCTAAACATGAAAATATTTTCTAGTGATCTTGTTGTCCTTCACGCTCGCAAAACTAAAATTTGAAGGCACGTCTGTCCGATGGTAGTTTACCCCTTTTTCGGTCCAGATGGTCAATTGTACGAACAAAGGTATACTCTAGGAATTTTGGTTCGCTAGAAGAGTATTCTTAGGTATAATTTTAACCCTTTTTCGGGCTTGAGGGACTAAATTTACGAAAAAGGAACCCCCACGGGGTCCATAGTTAACCTCTTTTTAGACTCCCTTAAAGTGAAAATATCATCGAGTGAGCTTGTTGCTTCACACTCATTAAGCCGGTCCAGAAGAACATCCATTACAGAGTCCATAGTTAAGCTCTTTTCAGACTCCTTAAAATTGAAAAGATCGTCGAGTGACCTTTTTCTTTCACACTCGTTAATTGGTTCAGAAAAAACATCTACTGGAATGAGTTTACCCCTTTTTTCGACCTGTAGATTAAGGAAGAAAAAGGTACACCTCGGGAGATTCGTCTCGTCGGGAGAGTTCTCCTCAGTAAATTTCACATTTTTCGGGCTAAGGAGACTAAATATAGAAAAAGGCAGCGAGTCCATAGTTAAGCTCTTTTCAGACTCCTTAAAATTGAAAATATTGTCAAGTGATCTTGTCTTTGTCACACTCGTTAAAATGGTTTTGAATAGACATCTTTTCAAACCGACTAGACTATCTTCGAAAAAGGTACCCCAGTGGAGTCTTCTTTTGTGCTTTTTCAGACTCTCTAAAAATGAAAAACCACCGAGCTTACCTTCTCTGGGATCATTTAAAATTACATTGAAGGGCGTTATCATTGTGTCTTATCAATCGCATTTGAATTCCTACATATTTGGCCTAATGCCGGCTCCATGTTGCTCTCAACTGAACCTGTGAAGCATGCCTTATACGCAAGCCTTGTAGCACTTTGCCTTTGCATCTTGACACCTTGACCCATGGAGGAATTTTCCCGAGTGTCCTTTCCCTGCACATGTCTCCTTGCTTTGAGCATTAGTGTGTTCCTTGCACTTGGAACTAGTATGCTTTCGACACTCATTCCTCCTTTGTAACATAGCATTCTTTTATTCTTTTTCAAGCTTTCAAAATATTGAAAAAGACAAAAAAATCAAATATACCCCAAAAAGAGGATGGGAAAAGTATTTTCTTTTTATGGCAGCACAATGAGTTGCCCTTAGACAAAGAACTTCCTTCTGTCTATTCATCAAGCTCTGGGATTTAATATGACCTTAGGAAGTTGTTCTCATTACATAGAGTTGTGTCCTCCTCTATTTGGTTATTCTTCCAAACATATGGAGAGTTTGTGTTGCCTCCTGCATCGTGAACTTATGTCAGTACCATGTCGCCTGAGTCTCATCATTCATCATGCTATTCTCCAAGGGAATTTTTACCCAACTTGAGTCGGCCCTTCTGCAGTTTGTCTCTTGTCCTCATGCCCGACCATCCTGAAAGTCCAATCAAAGTCTTTGTTCGAAACCAATGAAGTTCTCTTCCTGATCAGTGAGATCCTCTTGTTTGTTCCCTGACAAGTTGTCGGAGACCTCTATGTAGTGAATTCGTACACTCACATTACACTCCTACCTAAGTTTTAAATATCTTGAAGTTGTTTCTCGAGCTCTGAAGGCCTCATATCTAGCCATTAGGCATCATTAGCTTCTTGAGGATGGATATTATACATGTATATCTTTTATTTTGAGATGTAGATTCATTGTGTACTACTCACAGATACACTTTATATAGTTATATGACATGGATCTACAATTGATTTGATTGGAAACCATGATTTATTTCATCCTGGGCATGGGTATGCCCGCCTCGGTGAGATGATTGTTATTTTGTAGATGGCACCTCCTGAACTCTGGTCCTGGGCTCACTTGCTTCGTACGCTGGTAAATATTTGTAATCTATTTCGACCATAAGATGCTCTTATGAACTCACACATTAGGGGGCATATGTTATAACTCTAATTTTCACCATACATGCATACCCAGTAACAGGCCATCTTACTTACTATTTCTGCCAAGCCAACACTGAATAACTCTTCTTAAAAACCAAATTTTTGAATATGTACGCACCCTGCACCAATACTGCCTATGTATGTACGCTATTTGCATCACTACTACTTACATACGTACGTAGATGCACCATTATAGCCTGCGTATACCCACAAAATTTGCAAAAAATAAAAAGTTGCAAGGGAATACATGCTTTTGGGTAGTTTCCTAACCAATTGACCGCCCATAGCCCGTCACCCAACCAAATAACTATATTTTTGGAGTATAAAAGAAGGTGTTGGGGTCCCATTCCAAAGAGAATCATGAAATAAGTGAAACTCTACCCATTTCATAATCCCCCCTTGCCCCAAGAATTTGCAGCCGCATTGTGAGTTTTGAGCCAAAATTCCCTATTCTTGTTTTTTCCCTTATGCATAAGCCTATTCCCAAGAGAAGTGTGAGAGAAGATGGATACGTGGAAGCAGTTGGATCTTGGTGAAGAGGAGCCCAGGACCGGGTTCGAGTAGGAGCCGTTGATCTCATTTTGTAAGTGACTTTGTGAGATTAATATAAAGAAGTACTTTTTCCATCCTGCCACATGATGTGTTCAATATTGATATTTGAATTACATTTTGTTATGACATCTAACCCACTAATATATATATATATATATATATATATATATATATATATATATATAATGCATGTTCGTAGTTTCTTGTTTATCTTTTGGTGAATGCAGGTCAGCCTTGGGAGGAGATTTGCAGTTGAGAAACGACCATGCGCAAAGGGATCGACACCGAACGCAAAGTTTAAGGTAAGACTACCAGATCCCTATACTTTGTAATTTATACATGAATGTGGGGTGTTGTTGGGATAGTTGTTAAAAGTAGGAGACTTTAGACGGTTAGCTCTGCCTACACTTTAGAACCCTAGTGTAGTCCGTAGGGGGGTTTTCCCACTATAGAAATCTCCCCCTTTTTTATTGATGACAACCTTAGTAAAACATTATTACTTCCCTCGTGAAATGTATTCTATATTTTGAGTCCTTTGAGCCGACTTTATTTTACTCTTTATATCTCCCCTTTTGACAACAATGACGAAGGGAATATTTATCTTCTCCCCCTGAGAGGATGCTCCCCCTAAGGTGATTCTCCCCATGAGGTGATTTTCCCCTTGTCTTTGTCCTATTTCTTTTGGACTTTGTTTTTATTGTTTTTCTCTCATCTTTTGACATTAATGACAAAGGAAAGAAAACATCTATTTCTTTTCTCCCTCTGTGAATGTGCTAGTTGTTATCTCAATATCTTGGGAGTTTTGTGTTCAAATAAGGTTTTATTGTCTTCTTCTTTGTCATAACAGACAAGGGTGTGAATCTTACTGATCTTCTTGATCTATTTCTTCTTATTATTGATATTCTTTAGTTCTTTGATTCCAAGAGATCTTTATTGTTCTCTCATATCATTAATAACTCTACTTTGTTCATACTCTGTCTTTATATATTTTGAACTCTTTTTGTTGCTTTCTTCTTTGGATATTATTCGTTTTATTCATCACACTATACTACAAACTGATTTGATTTTGAGAGTTCATCATCATCACCATTGTTTTGTTCACCATAATCTTCTTCATCTTCTTCTTTATAAATTCTTCTTTCTTGAGCTTGTTCCTCTTCATATGCAAAGCTATGAATTTCACACTCCTTATTAGGAGTTTCATCCATCAGTTTATTGTTATCAATTTCTTTATTTTTAGGTGCAAGATCTTCATCATATTTCTTGCTTTCTACTCCATATTTTCTTCTCCAAATATTTCCACAAGGCACTCTATTTTATGAACTTTTTTTTTCTACATTTGACTGTTGAGATTTATCCTCTCTTATTTTCTTCCAAACTTCATTAGATTTCCTTCCTGACTTGTATGGATTATTTTTCATGGGTTGTCTTCTTGATTTCCTGCAATCTTTCGATTTGTGCCCAAACTTGTCACAGTTGTAGCATCTCATGGTATGAAAAAAAAAAATTTTGTGCCCAACATAATTTCATATCCAACATCTCATTAAGTTATTGGACCTTCCTGAATTTTTCTTTTCAGAGCTCTTGCATTCCAATGCTTTGTGACCAAATTTTTTACAAGAAAATAAATAATCATTGAAGGTGTTTCCATACTCGAGTCTGTTTTGACATGAGAAGTCTTCATTTTGATATGTTTCTTGTTTTTTACTTTTATAGCTTCCTCCTTTAACGAAGTTCATGGTTTGTATTTGGTTTGTGATTGCACTTTTTCCTTTTGAGGAGGATAATCCTTTCTCATATTTGTGAATGGTGTTCCACTTGCCACCTCTTTTTTTTTATTGTACCCAAGGCCATTTTTTTCATCGATTGGTCTTTAATTGTTCTAGATCTTATCTAGGATGGAGGAGCTATTCAGGAATTTAATTGTTGCTTTTGTCTTTTCATTCTTCTTTTTGAGGTTGATAACTTCCAATTCCAACATGTGACATGTTTCTTCCTTTTTAGTCAACTGGATCTTCAAGTCTTCTTCTATTTTCTTAGCTTCTTCAAGTTGAGTCTTTAGACTGATGACTATTTCTTCTATCTCATCCAATAATTCTATGCGTTTATTGGTTTTGTCATATGTCTTCAAATCTTCTATCTATTTTGTTAGATCAACAACTTCAGTCTTCAATCTTTTGATTTTGTCCTTGTTTTCTAGATGACTCCTTTTGAGGTTGATGACTTCCAATTCTAGCGTGTGGCATGATTTATCCTTTTTAGTCAACTGGCTCTTCAAAGTTTCTTCACGTTCCTTAGCTTCTTCAAGTTGAGTCTTTGGAATGTTGACCATCTCTTTTGTTTCTTCTAATTCTTCTGTGAATTAACTCATTTTTTCATATTCCTTCAACTCGTTCATTTCTTTTTTTAGATCAACAAATTCAATCTTTAATCTATTGATCTCTTCTTATTTGTCTTCTAGTTGAATCTTTTGTTCTTTCTCTTCATAGTTGTTAGATTGATATAATTGTTGTAGTAGAAACATGTCTTTCTTTTGAAGTTTCTCGAACTCTTCTAGAGTACACATAGTTGTGTACTCAAGATTGTCAAGAGCCTACACAAGAACTTCAATATATATAGCATTTTTTGGCTCCATACGAATCTCTTCGAATGCAGCTGTAAAATTAGTCTTAAGATTTAGTATTTTTTATTCAGTGATTACTGAGGTACACATCAATTCTTTGATGGAGTTGTCTTCTTCATTGATGACTAGGGATTTCATCAATTCCTTGTTTGAGTTGTCTTCTTCTTTGATGACTGGGGATTGCATCAATTCCTTGTTTGAGTTGTCTTCTTTATTGATGACTGGGGATTGCATCAATTCCTTGTTTGAGTTGTCTTCTTTATTGATGATCATGGATTACATCAATTCCTTGATGGTATTGTCTTATTTTTCTGTTTTTTCACTTTACTCTAATAAGAACTCTCTAGATGGAGACATGATACTTTACCAGAGGTGCAATGTCCCATATTTTCTTTGATTCGGTCTCACAGTCTATTCTGGATTGCTTTTAATGCCATTGAATTGTTTATCTTTGCTTCTTTTGCAGTTTTGTATTTGTTTGTTGAGGTAGTTAAGTACCAAGGCTTACTTACTATTGAGTCCCAAACTCCAGATCCTCTTGACTTCAAATATATTTTCATTATTTCTCTCCATGAAGAGTAGTTTGTTCCATCAAATAAAGGAGCTTCATTCGTGGAGAGAGACATTTGTTCATTCGTTTGTGTGTTTAGTAGGATATTCCTTCCAGTGATTAGATTGTTTTTCCTTGAAGAGACCTTTCTCTGATACCAATTGTTGAAACACACATTGACACTAAGAGGGGGGGGTGAATCAGTGTTTGAAACTTTTGGATAGTTTTCACACTTTCATAGATTAACTAAATTAATTGAATAAGATATATGTGGTTTAATTAATTAATCATAAATAGTATAACACAAATTGTATGAAGTAGATATAATATCATTCTTTTATTTATTTAAATTGAATGAATACAAATAAAATCAATCCTTTAATATCTTCAACTTCAACTTAATATGAGAAATCCAACTCTCTAATGCAAGACCCAACTTGTAGTTCTCAGATCCAACTGAGAAATGATGAGTCCAACCTTCATAACAAGACCCAT